>VYZV01002402.1:9700-31513 GCA_013401275.1 Pandion haliaetus | reverse complement strand
TCGGGGGGGGGAGGGGGGGGCATCAAGATTGACCACTTTCCAATCATTTTCTAAATTAAATTTATTTTAAAACTTCGGTCTAATTCAAATATTCAACAACTATTGGTCTGGGAAAAGATTAATACAGTACATTCACATTAAAAAAAATAATAGTGAGTATCAAGAGCAAATCAAGACTTCATCCTGCATACACGACTGAGAATGTGTGTTAGCATACTCAGTAATTATGGTGCTGCCTACTAGCCGTACGTTTGTTTGCACCAAACGATAAATACCAATTGTTTAGTGCACACAACAGCCCTGCTACATTCATGCATCTCTAAAAAAAAAAAACTTGTCAACTGCCCGAGGGCAGTGAACGACCGCTGAGACAGTCCCCCATTTCCTCTCCTACAGGAGAGTGTTCAAATAGAGTAGCTTGCTTTCATCTTTCCCAGTACCTTTTATAAAACAGTATCTTTTACCACATAAATCCCATCTGCAAATGGTTCACTGGTTTTCTGTTATTCCAGGTTCAGTTCAAACTGACTTCTCATTTTAGAACTGTCAATGCACTTGACCCAGCCAATTTCACAGCACTTTATCATTTAATTCCCCTCCCCATGTCCTTTGCTCATCTAGCTTTGGCTTGATCTCTCTCTCTTCAAAAAATTTGTCTCAAGCAGACAAGGCGCTAGGTTTTTGGGGGTTTTTTTTTGCAACTCTTTCCATTGAAAGAAACATCCTCTATGGCTTTGCCTTGTGAGCTCCCTCAAGATTCTTAAATATTCTTTCCTTTGCTCTACTTTTAAACTTCATTTCACACTCTAGTCCCTTTCACTAGGGTTTGACTTCACAACTGCACAAAATCAGCTTTAGATGGCATTTAGTACAGATTGTTTTAAAGAGCTTATCTACTAAAAGGGAAACAGCCAAACAGATCTGTGAGTTTGGTGAGCTGTGCTGCAGATTGGAGAGAAAGGAAATACCCTTACTATGAAACAGAAATAAACGAACAACTAAAAATCTCAGCTTCTTGCTAAATTACTTCAGAAAGGTTAAAAAAAAAAGCAGTGTACATCTAGTATTCTCAGTGGCCAGGATAAAGATCCTTTTTCTTGGACTATAAACTCTGGCTAGCTTTTCACAATCTTTGTTATATTTGAGCGAGTTGGGGAACAGCTGATTCAGGCTGTTCACAGATAACGAGTTTGGAAGATTCTGGTTTGATTTTCACTTTCTGTTAGAGACATCAGATACATAAATGTGTTTCTAGCTCCAAAACAGTTTTGACATAAAAGCTATTTACAATAAATTTTCTTTCTACTCTGTGGGTTTTACTAAATGTTGAATATTTCAAAAAATGCTTCTTCCAGGCTTCATGCATTATAAATTTTGTAGCCTTTTTTCTAAATATAGCATTATTAAAGATATTGTAAAAGCTGGTTTTCCACCTGCAGTTCACTTCAAGTTAAATTTATTTTAAGCCTTGCCATTTTTTCATGTCACAGTTATTTCTTGCGAAGTAGAGTTATATAGCACTGAAAGAGAAAGCGTAAAGGTACCAAAATTAACACTCTGATTTTTCATGGTAATGTAGATGGAATCAACATTTGAAAAGCTAATCTACCCATTCTACCAGTTAAACTGCATAGTACTTTGAGATTTTCAAATGCTAAATGAACTCAACTGGACTGTAAAGTCACGATTTTTTAAAACATATTTCTTGAGAACTGTTTCACTAGCCTCACAGAATCTTGTTCATCTGTAAAAGTCTAGTATCACCAACTTCTTAAAAACCTTAGCTCTGTTATTCTTTTTGAAGTGACCTTTACGTCTTGCAGTGAGCAAAACTTAAGATATGAATTGAATGTAAATGAACATGACCCTACATGCATGTGTCCAATTCCCAGAGAAATTAAAGGAATTTGTTTCTATATTGTGCTAAAAAAAAAAGGATAAGGGCTGTGAAGGTCCTTCACTATACTGGATCTTTGACATCATGCAAGTGAATAAGCATGAAAGAGAAAACCACAGAACCAATATTGTTTGTCATTGAACAGGGAATTCAAAAATCATTACTAGACTCTAAAGAAATGAAATCTACTTAGTACAGTTTAATTTATTAAAAAAAAAATAGTAAGTCACAAGATTCCAATTCACCCCCTAAAAATCACATGAAGTGACCTCCAGAAGTATTATTTTACCCCTCTAAGGTAAGTAGAAAAAAAGGTGAACAAGTACTTAGTCCTGTGTAACAATTAGGATGAAAAAAACTAATGTGCAAATAAAAATATTCTTTCTTCCTTAAGAAAACCTTTGATGTTATTTCCCTCACACACTTCAAAATTACTTCCAGGCCTAGTGTCTGTTCCCAGGAAACTTCAATTGAAGGGTGAGACTCACCATCTACAGAAAAATTAAAATAATATTTTGGATAAAAAGTTAATTCACAAATGAGTTATTTTTAAATGCTTACCAACAGCAGTTACATTTATTGACACGTTTAGAAACGTCCAAACCCACTGTTCACTAGGGAAACACCAACAGCTCCCTAAGGATCACAGCAGCAGCCAGCTGTGATAGCACCACGAATGCCTTGCCTTAAGGTGGCTAGTTTGATCAAGGGTGGGGCCAGGAATCTCTGAAGGGGATGAAGAGGATCAAGGGAATTCTATAATTAAGTGACACTTTACAGCAGTTTATGTCAGCTGTTGGAACTGGTGGGAGGACTGGCTGGGGAGTGCCACAACAACTAGCAAAAGTCTTCCTCACCAGACCATACGCAGCCTGCTACCCTCAGCGCTGTCCCTGCCCCACGTCTTGCCAAGGTCACCTTATACCAACACCTGTTGGTTCTGCGACTTGGGGATGCACTTCAGTTATTGCTATCGTCTTTCTAATCCTGAAAGGGGGCAGAATTTATTGTTCATTAAAAAAAGTAAGTCAGAAACATTTTAGATTGTCTCTAGCAAGAAAACTGTATGTATGCTCTGTGCTCTCTTGGATATTAAAAGAGAATTTGTGAATGCTTCTTTGTAAGAATCCTCCATTAAGCACTTCTTAATTATTAACAAAATGCTAGTGGGTTAATTAATTCTCAACTTCAAGTAGCTTTAGTTTCAAAAGATCATAGAATCACAAAATGGTTTGGGTTGGAAGGGACCTTAAAGGTCACCTAGTTCCACCCCCCCGCCACGGGCAGGAACATCTTCCACTAGATAAATATATATTGGATAAATTGTAATTTATATATACAAATATTTTATATTTCTTTGCAGATATTCTGTCTTCTCCGTGGCCATTATATGCACAAAAGAAGGGCAGGACATGGTTCAATAACCGTATGAAAATACACTATTTTGTCTGTAGCATGCAGCTGGATTCCTCTTCCTTTGCCACGGTTCTTTTCCCCTTCTCTCACCACAGACTGGAAAATTTCAAGAACCAAGTTCTGCCTCTCATCACAACATGAAAAGGCTTTACAGAAACGACAGCACCATGTCCTAACATCATGCACCCACCTGTGCATTTGATAATGGTAACTAATTAAACAAACTGCAACAGTCCCCACAAAGTGGCAACTACCTTCCAAACACATTAAGAGACAGTCACTTCTCTTAAAAATGTAAAGCTTGAAGATCATGCAATAATTTCAGTAGGATAGTCCATTTTTACAGCTTGTCACTTGTTTACAGCTGTTAAATGCAAACTTAAGTGGAAATGGGTTCGAGTTAAATTATGACCTGAATCACATCTTGCTAAAGACAATGAGCTTCACTCTGGCATGAGCCCACACAGAACATGTTTGGAGAAAAATCTTTTATTGGCATAGACAGTTTTCATGCCAGACTGTGCAGACAAAGCATCAATTGCATTATGTTTGCAGTTGTCTTAGTCTTTTCTTTCAGCTTATGTTTACATTACACACAAAAAAAGGAATGTGAAAAGTTTAATACAATGAACCGGAATAGCATAGTCAGTGTTAGCTTCTTTTGGTCCTCTCATGGTTATGCATTCTGATACCACTGTTAATTATATAATCACACACTATTTTTCCAGAGAGTGCCTGCTTTACTTACTAAGTGCGTTTGACTATTCAAAGGCTCAGTTACTGATGTGCTGTTAAGTATTTTATCTAGCATGCAGATATAATAAATTGTCTTTAACAGATAATGAGTAAATCATCACAGTGCAACTTCAGAGATTTCCGTTCACTTTCGCACCGCTGACCCCATTTTACAGATCATGAGTACAACATATTTAGAAGTATCTAGTTCTTTCAGGGAGCACTTTGAACTCACTGGCACTTAAGAGTAAGCTAGTGTAGCTAGTCCACGTTTACAGCTGCTGCAAAGCGCTCTGGGTGGCCCCTATTGATATCCTTGAAACAACTGGTGGTAGGCAGTCAGAACAGCTGTTAAGTATTAGTTTCCAGCTTCAGCATTTTAATTATCTGCTGACATTATTCGCTGTTAATCATGAAAGCAAAAAAGTTTGCCATGTTCAAAGCCAGTATGTTAATAATATTTTGCAAAAGATCATGCGCACAGTATATACATATGAAGAGAAAATACCTATTAGGTGGAAGAGCTTAAAGCTGCGTGCTATTGATTTCATTTACACAGTTCATTCCAACAGTTGGAAAGAGTAAGATTTTATCATTCATTATATCACTAAAAGCACACAAACACATAAACCCAGTATCTCTCTATCAATTCTCTTTGGAAGTACAGAAATTAATAACTAACATTCAATAGTTCAACTATTCATGACTGTAGTAGGTTCAAGTGACGGTCTACAGTATTTCAACCTGCAGGTTTAGCTAATAAAGTTCACGGTACTTGCTTTTTCAGACATCGATAATGTTTCATGAAAATTTCATGAAGCTTTAACAAGGAGACACAATGTAATTATTAAACTGATTGAACCATGGACTTTGTTCTCCTACTGCATGTTCATCGTAATTTCTAATCTTGAAGCTGGAACATTACAAAAGTATTTGAATATTTATTATCTTATGCTAAGTACTAATTAAAATAACTTCTTCAGTGAAAAGAGTTGCTCTTTTCCTGAATTAGTTTCAGCATTATTTGCTACTGTGAAGAGAACTTTAAGAATGTCCTGCTAAGCTTCCCTGTAATTGACTGATTCCATTGTTGGTATACGCTGAGGACTTAAAAAACATTAAACTAGTTATACAAATGGAAACAAAACACCCTTTGAGTTCTATTGACAACTTAACCTTTAGAATTTGGATGAAATCCCAATTCTTGAAAGGAAGAAGGTAAGGTACTGAATGAAACTGTTATAATAGAACATTCATACGGGATTTTTTAATGTATACAATATATAGTGGCATTAATGCATTTGTTTACTTGATGAGTGCCTGTAGCACTCGTATTTAGAGACCTATCAGCGATTTTATGAAAACCACCTTTCTTTTATTTTAGGGGAAAAAATGGAATAATCTGAAGACAAAATATTCCTTTGTGAGAGATACATGACACTTTCAGGTTCATGAAGTTACAGAAATTATTAAATAGGTTATAGAATAAAAAATAATTAACTTGAGCTAGAGGGCTATAATCAGGTTTTCTTGTGAATGCCTCTATTTACCAATATAAAAGCCATGTCAAAAGTGACCATATTTATGAACAATCATGGTTTACAGACATGAAATATAAAATGGTGCCGTGTTGTAACAAGAAAGGGAGAAGCAGCCCAATCTAATAAATATTCTTTTACTACCAAGCAGGCATTTCTAGACAAGCTGTTATTACTTTAACATATTCTGCATTCCAGTAAAAATAAACAAACAAACAAGAAACCCCCTTTCAACTATGCAGAATCCCCTTACAGGGAAACAATAAAAATCTTCCCCAGGCAAGAACAGATAATAGGACAGACAAACAACCCAGAACAAAACAGGACACAAAATCCCTATGAAGTTACAGAAAAATTCTCCTTTAAAGTTGTATCCCACTGCATTGGCCAGAGGCAGAGAAATGTATGACACTGCAGAATTTGGTCCCAGAATTCTCTTCTGCAGTCTAGATTTTTATTTCATGTTTTGTTTTCCAAGTCTGTCAGAAAATCACCACTAATGTTTCCAGAGCATTGTACATTTTGCATGTGCATTAAAAAAAGGGGATTTTTTTTTTCTAGTACCAGTGCCCTTTTGCTCAGAGAATTAATAGGGTTGAACTCATATCACAATACCAATAACACTCTGCTATTTGTGCTATTTAACTAACCATCACGTACTGTTTTCTTTTTGTAATTTGAAGAATAACTGTCAAGAGCTTCAGATCATTGCAATATATTCAAGCACACTTTTGTAAAATGTTTTGTTGCAGAAATAAATTATTTTCTACTCCAAAAGTAGGCACACTGCAATCCTGTCTGCCTGCTGGTTTTGATATCATACAGGACCAGCATTTCTTAAAAAGACAACAAAATGGGTGTTACCACAGTCTCTAGGATTTCTTTCCACAAATGCACAGCAGTTGTTCTAATTTTTTCCTATGACAAGCTCTCTTTTTCCAGTTCTGCTTGGTCAGAGTTTCCAAATGATAACATGAATTGGCTTGAAGAGTATTTCCCAAACAGATGATTCTCCTTCACTGGAAACTGAGCACTCTGGCTCAAAATACATACATTTGTGCAAAGCAGTTCCTGGTACTGCAACTCTCATTCAAAGATCATTCTCACAACCTCAGCTTTCAGGTCAGTACATTTATTAAGCTCCCCAAAAAGTCAAACCAGCTTCTGCTCTCTGAACTTTACAGGCAGCAATCTTTATATTTTAACAGGAAGGCCAATGGCTACAGCACAACAGACTTTCAGAACCAAACTACATCCTAAAATACATTTTTTTGTTTTTCTTCAAAGCCCCAAACCCCTAATTGTTCAGACCAAGATTTACATCTTGTCAATAAGATTTTAACGAGTTTGCCAAAATTACTTGGGCAAAAGCATTTTCTCCTATGATTTAGTTAAACCATAAGCAATTAAAATAGTATTTAGGCAACCAGCTTCATTCACTGTATCACAGATANTACTTTGGATGTGTATTTATCTACCACAATAGTGGCTATGAGGTAGCTAAGATTACTTTAAATTTCAAGCCCCCCAAATCTCTCAGTATTTTAGAAAATAATTTTTTTTGTTACTGAAAAATTGTCAGGAACAACTTCGTGACTGCTAACTTTAAGTGCTGAAGTTTCATCAACTTGCCAGTGATGCAATGCATCACACTTTTCCAGATTTATTTAATGAAAGAAGCAGACACTGAAAAAAGGGCAGCTCACAGTTGCGTTACAAGATTGCCTGCTGCTTGCAGAAGCAAATCTTCTATTGATTTCATTGGGGGTGATGCTTGTCCAAGGAGCATGGAATCGCTTTGGAGAGGGATAAGAAAGAATCTGTGCTTCGTGCTGCTTATCTAACCACCAAACTCCATTTTTTGGTCCCTTCTCTTCTTTCAGTGTTATATGTTGTAAAGTAAGAAGCATTCTTTCAAGCCTGTGTGTCTGAAGTTAAACAAACACTTCTAGATTTCTTTTATAATGTGTAATATGTACATAAGGATGTGGACATGTGGTTACTTGAAAGAGTTGTACTGCCCAAGCATCTTGGCAAGGTTTGAGAACCCTGCCCTCCTGCACCAGGGTCTGTACTAACTAGCCTGCTAGGCAGTGGTAACTACACACAGATGACATTCTTGCAGACAATCATAGCCAGAGGGGTGGAGGATCCATACGTATTTAAAAAACAACCAACTAACCAGCTTGCCCCCCGCCACCCCTAACCCTACAACCCCATACTTTTAGATCTCATTCATACAGTGGAAAAAAGTTAGACTCTGGGCAATATGGGCAGAGAAAGAGGGTATCAGGAAGCCTTTTACATTTCCTCTGTAAAATAAATTCAATGAGAGAAAATCTGCTTCATTTAAACTAATACTGAGACACCCGTGAACTTGAATGGATCAGGACTTCGTCTTACTTCCTCTGTTTGGACCATTTTTATCAGTACTGAGAATACAGTAAAGACAAAAGACAGTTCAGGATAAACAATTTTTAACAGGAAGAAGGTAGAACAGAATGTTGCCCTCTTAAATTCTCATAAGGCGAGGAAAAGAAAAGCAATGAATCAACATCAAGTGATATACGCTAAGGAAAATGGAGCATAGCCCTTTCCTCTTCCCTGTAAGGTTAAGAAGAAATCCATTAGGACTCCTGATACTCAGAAAACCCTCACTTTCAGGACCTGAAGAAACATCTGATGGATTCTGTTAAAATAATGACAAAACCTGTCTCCCATCAACATCTTCTCTACTATTCTGTATTAGCCATTTAGGGGGTTCCCTCAGAACATGGGAAAATTTCAAAGGGTTCAATTTCTTATATGACATATGCACACGAAAAAAATCCCACCACTTCTTCCAGTGAATTGACTCACAGGAAACAAATTTAAATTGATCAAATTTCTCATAGCATCCGTGGGTTTACATGTTTTTATTACCCCCTTGCTTTCAATTTTGAAGGTCAGCTTAGAATATAAAAAAAAGTTTAATAAAGAAATGGTTCTTTTCACAGTCAGCACTGGTTATCCACTGCCTTCTGCTTACACCACTTTAACTCATCAGTTATGTGCTGTGAGGTCCTCAGTACTTCACTATAGTAGACAAAAATGGGATCAGGTCATAAGTAACCTTCAGGAGTTTCTTACAAAATTTTGACTCCCGAGATATTGGTTCCAGCTCTTCAGAAAGTTTTAGTACACAAAGGTCAAGAGGTGTCCTATTTCAATTTTTTTTTTTTCTTTATGATTCATGGTGGAGGTGATTAGCTAGCAGATGAATTTTTCTTGGACCTTATTTCGGCCTTCCATATGATGAACTAATTAGTTCCCATGGAAGAAAAGGCAGTACAAATAACCATACTAATCACTAGAGTTCAGAAAGTTGGCCTTTTACAATCTCAAACTACTGTGTATCCAGGAAATCCTGCCAGACAGTCACTGTTTGCAAATGGTTGGGAAATGTGATCGTCTGCCATGAAAAACAGATGAAAAGCAGGATCTGGTTAAAAGACCAAGTCTTTGCCCATACAAAACCTTTCCAAAATAAAGAAACAATGTCTGGTAGCTGACAGTTGACCTCAGCTGAGGAAGGGTGACAGTTCTGCACTGGTGCTCTCTGTACATAATTTGAGAATTTTAAAATTAGGCCAGAATTTCAAATAAGATTTAGCTGAACATAAGGAATTGCTGTCAATTCTGACACTGCAGTAATATTCTGATCAAATGTAGTCTACTTGAAAGGAAATTTGTCTTTTAAAATTTAAGTACAAATGTGGACAAGCAAGACTTCCCTTAAGCTGAGAATAATGTATAAAAATATCAGACATTTAACAATGTAGGTGCATCTCACCAATTTACAACGGAGAGCACTGTTCCATTAGAAGTACAAGTGCACACTTTTCTGAGGATTACTTGTACAAGTATGAGAAGTTGTGTACATTTCATAGGAATATACTGTGCTGTATTTAAAAGGAATAAAGCTGTGATATTGAAGCAGCACTTATTAAGTACATTATTAGCAGTTTAGACGCAGGCCCTAAGCCCATTTATTTAGTAATGGAAAAGAAAGTGACTGATCAGGTAATGTTTAACCTATGCATTAAACCTGGGTAACAAATATAATTTCGGGGTGGGGAAAAGAGAAAGAGGCTTGCTATCCTCAGAAAAGGTGTGACTATTTTTTTAATATTACAATGCTGTACCATAGCTACGAAAAATGCTGATATTGACTGAAAAAAAAAACCATTAAAAAGGCAGTGTCACAGAATACTGTAAAATTTCCTAATAAACCATGTAAAAACTGGTATCTAAAATCCCATCTTTAAAATCTAGTAGGAATGAAGCATTTTAGACCAGCTTCTTACCTGGAAAACAGTCTCCCTGTATTTCAATTGGACTTCTTATTAAATAAATGTGGACTTATTTCATAGAAATGTAGAAAATGCTGAGTTGGAAGGGACCCACGAGGATCATCAAGTCCAACTCCTGACCCCACAAAGGGCAACCTAAAAGTTAAACCAGGTACCTGAGAGTCATCCAAACGCTTCTTGAACAACAGCTGGCTTAGGGCCATGACCACTTCCCTGGGGAGCTTGTTCCAATGTTGGACCACCCTCTCAGTGGAGAACTTTTTCCTAATATCCAACCTGAACTTCCCCTGACGCAGCTTTAAGCCATCCCCTTGCATCCTATTACCAGACACCATGGAGAAGAGGTCAGCAACTCCCTCTCTGCCTCCCCCCCGTGAGGAAGCTGTAGACAGCAATGAGGCCACCCCTCAGTCTCCTCCAAGCTGCACAAACCTAGCTGCTCCTCCTAAGTCATGTCCTTTACTCCTTTCACCACCATTGTTGCCCTCCTTTACAACTTCACATTGTAAATATTTTCAGTAAGACTGTATTTTATTGAGTTCAAAGCCTTAAAATCCTTTATGGTCTTTAAAAAAAAGGCAAAGAATTTGTAACATCTAAATTCAATGAAATAGTAAATGAAAACGAACCCTTGACCAAAAATATACTAGGAGGCAAAAGAAAAGGTGAGAACGCAAATTAAGGTATGACTTGCAAGGAGCTCTGGCATCTTAATGAAGATTTGTCATAAAAAGATTTCCTAAGTCTTCAGTAACAGTTCTTTCACTAAAGAAAAGCTACCAGTTAACAGTAATGTGCCTGCCAACCATAAGATCAACAAAAAGTTTAACAATTAAATACTGCATTCATCAGCAATCAATCAAAAATCTTCTAGGTTGCAAGTTTAGTGACCTCTTCAGAATTTTCTTGTAAAGGTATACATACAGTATTGTAAAAATATAAGAGTGTTTCAAATGAGAAAATCTCCCTCTTCAGGAAAAGCCTTTAAAGGCATTTATATTCCATCACTAGCACAGCCTCTAACACTGCAAGAATTACAAACCACCACATTGTATTTCAGTAGAGATGCATTTAATGAGGCCTGAGAATCAGCCCTCCTACAAATGTTAACTAGGTATGAGTAAACTATTCAAACACTCTGTAAGTAAAGAGTTCAGGCCACAAGCAGTAATTGTTTAATGTGGGTAGATGTCTTTGAAAAGGGATCGTCTTTCACTCGCTCCCATTTAAGGCATTTAAACTAAAATATTCTTCATGGATAAATCTCTCACTGCCATAGAAAAAGAAATTACTTGTATCTTAGCAGTTCCATTTTTTACTAACCTCAAGAAAAATATTATGAAGATTTTTAGTAACAATGGTATTATTCAATAGGCGAAAGAACCTGGGCTCAGCATGCATATGATCATGTCATTTATCACCTCTGGATTTAAATCTGTAGTCCTTTTTATGGCATAATTAGCCCTGACATCCAAGGTTTGAGCTCATACAGAAAAGGAAAGCCAAATCAGCTGTGTGAACTGAAGAACAAGTATGTACGCGTCGCTTATGTTTAAAGTGATCATCATCTCGCTTTAGATTATTTTAAGCACATAAGCATTAAGTGAAAGTAGAATTAGCTTAATAATACCAACAGATTAAGGACTAAACCACAGTCTAGTCATTACACCAATTACAAATGTCACGTCAACAAAAAAAAGCTACTATTTTGATCTCACCATGATGATGTGATACAAAGAAATGGATCTGTTAAAGATGACTCTCAAAATTACTAAGTAAAAATAATGGATCATATACACCGATTTCAGTGACAATTCTATAAAGATCCTGTAAGTCTGTTACAATGATAAATATTATTCCATTCACCTAGCACTTTCTAATTAAATACCTCGGGGACTCAGCCACATTCAACCAGCTCCAGATCCCAGTTAGTATTAAAATTTCCTGACTTGCCAAGAACAAAAAAAGTATGGAAATAAAGACCAAATGTTGTATTCAGTCATCACGCAGTGATCGACTGGAATGGAACGCTGATCAGCTATCAACCACTGGAAACCAATATGCTAAAATATATTACAATTTTTTTCGCATTGGACTAACAATCCATTACAAAATACATTAAAGACAGTCTTGTCATCAATTTCTTATGCTTATTTAAAATGTTTGCTATTAATCTTCATTACAATTTTTTAAATTCCAAACACATGAATTAAAGTCAAAACTCTTCATATCAGATAGTGAAAAATGGTGCTTCTATTGCCTACTTTGTGCATGCAGATTGCGTTAAACCACACAGGCACTTTTTTCATAAAAGCCCTCTTTTGGAGTAAAACTTAGGCATATGATCTTCCTTTCAAAGCACCACACAATTTAACAAACCTACATATGGTTTGCATTGTGTATTTCTTCTTTAATATTCATGAAAGCAAAACTTTGCCCTGTAAAATCCAAATTGTCTTAGAATTAAACCAAACTTGTAAGCTTTTTATCTTTAGTTTGAAATACCTGTATTTAAAATGCTTTACACTGAGGTGATCTTCCCAGGATTTTAAAAACGTTTATTACATTTCAACTTAAAAAATGAAAATTCAGTGTAAGGGAAGAGTTTGCAGGACATATTTAGGTCTAGCAGCAATGATCTGGCAGGTCAAGACTCTTGCACATCCCATCTGGAATTACACTATCAAAGGAATACTCATTCAAATGACTCAAAGGAATGAGTCATTTGTAAACTGCAATCTCTCAGCAGTTAACTTGTTTTTTTTTTAAACTGTGGTTTATATAAAATTTCATGTATTGATTAAAATTTTAAAGACTGGCATAGCTTTGTCTCAAAGACCCCAAGGTGAAACACCAAAAGCAGCTTTTGCAACTTCGCTTTTTTGTAGAAAGGCTGGACACTGACTGACTAGAAAACATTTCCTTTCTGCCAATGTCATGTCTGTATCAAACACATGTGGAATTTTTGCAGTGATATCTCTTTCCGTATGGCCCCAAGAGGAATTCTAGTTAAGACTTCTTTTTCTTGCCTGCTGTTCCTAGTACAGTCATCAACAAAAACCACCACTTCAAAATAGCCAAATTTATTTGTTATGAGAAAATTTGTGTTCTGCAATCAAAAGCCTAAAAGCAATTTTGGAGCTTGGGATCAAGAAGCCTGAATGAGTCCAGCTGGAGCCAGTCAAGCAGGTTGTTGGCCATTACAAACTATCAAATATATTTGAATTGTTTTATGCAATGAATCTGCAAAGGCTGTGAACCAAGTGGTACCACTCCACATTTGGATACAAATCTACAGTTTCTCTCAATGCTACCTCAAAGGCAGAGACTTCAGCTATACAGGGTCAGATTAATTTATGATGGTTCTGCATTATACAAGCGCTCTTCAAATACAGTCAAGATAAATAAAACACTCTGTGGTAATATTACGTGCAGAAGTGAAAACTGAACTTTGCATATATTCAATACAGCTGTTTCATTACAGCTTTTAGGGAGTTCATCTCGTATCTGTCAGAGAGTGAAAGCATGAGAATAACATAATTTTTTTAACGTGACTTTTCTTTTTCTTAGGATGCATTCCTGTTAGATTTCTAAGCTTCCCTCCACTGTCACGGATATTGAAACATGAAGGCCTAATCTTTAACAATGCTTGTGTTAAGGGAATAATTTTTCACCAACAGGGAAAAAGAATAGTAACAAAGGTACCGGAGTGGAGGACCAGGTTATGCACAGCAAGGTAAGTACAAAATTAGTACCAGTGATACACCAAAGTATCAACACCTCCTCACTCAGTTATTGCTCAGGATTGCACATACTTAGAACCATCATCCTACTGCAGTGGTTACTGTGGTATGTGCTTTTTAATACTCCACTTTCCTTTCAGCACACAGTCATTCTGCTTTTTAAAGATGCAAAATGCCCACGGGTATTTCCAGCATACAGGAAGGCCAGAGTAACAGATCTGTATGCAAATCTGAGAAGAATTTGCCTTTAGGATTAATTATTTCTATAGCAAAAAAGAGCCATGCTTAGTAATGTGATTATTAATATGCAGGGTTTTTTTCAGTCTACTAAAATTGGAACATTTTATCCATTAATCATGTAATCCCATTTCAAAGAAATCTCAAACTCATACAGTCCAGAAAGAACTTTCAGCTGAAGTTTTCCCCAGTTGTTGTTTTCTCCTCTTGCTTTGAAAAGCACTTAGTTATAGTCAGAATCTGTACCAGCCATAGTGCAGCAGTACTACTGAACATTGTGACAGATAACATAGCTCACAAAGGTGCACAGACTGGATGTTTTCAAAGTACACACTGCTGGGCTGAAGCTGCTTTAATTTGAGGTTTTCATACGTGTAGGTGGTTTTTTCATTTTGTTTTTTAACAAGCTCATCTTAAAGTGTTCTTCACATGAGGTTTAGATAATACGAGGAAACAGAAAAACTGTAATATCCCCTCAGTATCTAACAAAGAGTTACTTCCAGTTTGCTTTATACCTTTACAAGTTGAATTGTAAGTAACAGTATGCATTTCTTTTTCAGTCTGTCTTCTTTACAGCTTCCTGTTTTTTCTAGAAAAATGAATCAGGCATTTGTTTCTCCAAGATAAAAAAGAGACTACTGAAAATGTTATTCTAGTAGAGGCCATCCTGACAGAAAAAGGAAATGTTCATGAGACAATATCCTCAGCAAAAGGCATCGTTTTAGTAAAGCAAACCAGACAGTACCCCAAAACTACTCAAATAAATGCAAACCTATGCCTGTATCTACAGGAAAAGTAGCACAAACTGGAAACTGACAGTGCTCCTGTGTCTTAATTGCATCCCCATTTGTTTTACATGCGATCTTATGCTTCTCTTTCACCTTTTAATGTGCTACTCTGTTACAAGAAAGATCTGTGATAATTGCTAAAAAACAGCATGTCAAAATCTCAAAATTTAATGGATGTTTTGAGAAGTATTTGACTACAAATATACTGCACCAAATATTGGAATCAATTACAATGCCTAACTTTTGGCAATTATTTGACAAGAAAATAAACAAGGGTCTCCATATAATAATCTAGTGGGTCTCTTAAATCTGAGGTGTTTTTTAAAAAGCAGACCACCAGACATGAACAGGATTACTCCTTTTACCTAGCACAACCCCAGATCACACAAGAGTTGCTTTCTGGAATGTATAGCACCTGAAACCATGTCTGGTGCCATAGACTCTTCATACATTTCCATGCTGCAACACAAAATGGTGACCTGCCACAGCAGCATGAAAACTTCACCCAAATGTTTGGCAATGGAACACCATGACAAGTCTGTTTCTGTCAAGTAATTCACAAGAGATGGTAGATCTAGCTGCTGATATAATTAAACAATTTAAGGAATCAAAGTTAGATCATCCCTCTCTCCTCAGAGCAAGTCTACCATGGAAAGAAAATACACATAATAATGTGAATCATTCAGTCACTGCAGACAACTGCTTAAAATAATGTTTCTCCATAGATTTGGGTGAGTATTAGCATAGTTAATAGCAAGAGCTACCTCTTCTTTACAATTTATGGACCAGAACTGCAAAGTTACTTGCGAACTTACTGCACAGTGACCTACAGTAGACAAATAGGTATAGAAGCCTACAAATTTACATTTCTATTGTAATATTCTCATTATACACACATAACACTTATTACACACTGTAAAAAGGCAGGATATTAAAACAAAATTTCTGCCTATCAGAGAAGTTTCTGCAACTGTGTTAACAGGAAGAGTAGGGTCAAGAAAACTTAAGTTTTTATGAAATGTAAAGTGGATTATATGAAGGAGTTGTCTCTAACAGAAGGGGACTGGACTAGATTCCTGCTACATCCTACGCTTCTACAAAATAGTCACCGTAAACCGAAATTACATAAAGTAGTCCCATGGCAAAAAATTTTTTGCAAAACTGTTGATGTCAATGACTTGGATTTCCCATTTTCAAGAACACGAGGGGTTTTTTTAATATCGTCACAAACAAACAAGGTTGACAAAACTCTCCTGTAATTTGCTGACATGAAAAAACTTAACTCTGAGCATTTTTGCAAACCTCTGGTCTGAACTTTTTTTGGGGGGTGTGCTGGTTTTGGCTGGGATAGAATTAATTTTCAGTAGCTGGTACAGGGCTATGCTTTGGGTTTGTGCTGAAGTGTGAAACAGGGATGTTTTCATTATTGCTGAGTCAAGGGCTTTTCTGCTCCTCACCCCACCCCACCCCACCCGGGAGGAGGCTTGGGGGGGGCACAAGAAGCTGGGGGGGGACACAGCTGGGACAGCTGACCCCAACTGACCCCAGGGATATTCCAGACCATATGACATCATGCTCAGTAGGTAAATCTGGGGGAAGGAGAAGGAAGGGGGGACGTTCAGAAGGATGGTGTTTGTCTTCCCAAGTCACTGTCATGTGTGCTGGAGCCCTGCTTTCCTGGAGATGGCTGAACACCTGCCTGCCCATGGAAAGCGCTGAATAAATGCCTAGTTTTGCTTTGCTTGTGTGTGCTGCTTTTGCTTTACCCATTAAACCGCCTTTATCTCAACCCGTAAGTTTTCTCACTTTTACCCTTCCAATTATTTCCCCCATGCTGACGAGGGGCGAGTGAGCAGCTGTGTGCGGCTTAGTTGCCGGCTGGGGTTAAACCACAACAGGGGAGAAGCTGTAAGGACCCAACTACTCACTTGGAGTTGGATGATACTTTCTATCTCATTAGAGGAAACTCAGCTTTAAATCTCTTCTTGTCCTAGCACTGCCTTCAGTGCCTGGTGGATGCCCCCCTCCCTGAAAAAACCAAACCAGGAGAACGTGCAGCTGTACATTGTAATTTCTGATGATACTGTGGTAATTTTAAAGATGCACTATTTACATGCCTTTTTCATTTTCATATTTCTGTTTCAATAGTAGTTGTCTTTCCAGTCAGAGAAATCTCAGTTAAAAAGCCCTTACAGTTCAGTGATTTTACAACACTTAAGAGAATATGAATGGGAAAGACAGCTACATGATCACAAGGTGGACAGTTAATCTTGGGGCCAGCAATTCAAGTCACTCAGACTAACTTGCTACTGAAACATTCTGCTTCTTATTAGTTTTCACTAAAGCAATACAGCAGCCTATATTTTGAGAATTTTAAAGTTTTCTTCACCCAAAAGCAGCATGATGATTGGCCCCATAACCTGCAGGTGCACTTCCAAGGCATCACGTGCTCCAAGCCCATGGTCAGCTGTAAACCCCTCTACATTCCTGTACTACTGTTTCAAGATGTTGCTGGCAGGGGTCCATGCTCCATACACTACTTCTATCAGCACTAGACTGGTATGTGCTCTGGAACCTGAAAAGTAAAACTTCTGCACATACTTTAGCTCCTTTTCTTTCTTTCTTTATGCTTTATCTTACCTTCATAGGAAGTTCAAAATAATTAATTCTGTTTAAAGCAAAACCAGGTAGAATCAATTAGAGCATGTTTTCCAATGGTGTACTTACCATGCCATTTACTTATTTAATAAATTTAGGAAAACAACCAAGTGTTTTTTGAAAGTCCCTTTTCAGTAGCCTAAAATAACTAAATTATAACCATTCCATCATATCAAGTACTTAGCATATCCTAAAATAAAAATGCCATTCTCACAAAGAGAGATACACTAAAGAAGAAACTATCTATTTTTCACTTGTACACTTGTTGTGTTTATGTGTACTTGCTGTGTTTACGTGTTCCATCTCTGAAAAAAATCCACTGGAAACCTGAGGAGTAAGAAACCCCATAAAAGTCAAGTTTTGAGGCAAGAACTATTACAACATGCAGAACAGAATTATTTTTTCTCATAACAAGATACAATCCAGGGGAAAAAAAAAACCAAAACAAAACTACATTCTAGTCACTGCTGAAACACAGTTATCTAACAATACACTGTGGCTCGGCGAGACAAATGGAGGCATCAGTGAACAAAATCAGCTTACTCATCACGTCAACACAGTTATTTTAATTAACATCAAAAGCCAAGTACATCTGGTGAAACTCCTAGCTAAGAGGTCTCCACGCTAAGAGGTCTCCACAGATGCCAAACACACCAGCACACAGATCCCCTTACTTCAGCTACTTGCAGGAAAAAATAATAATTACTTTTGGTACTAAAACCAGAAATTCCAAAGAGAAAAACCTTGAAAAGTAAACTTTTGCCTCATCTTGGTAAGTGTTAAGCATTTAAAACAAACCATTGCCTACAGAAGTTATGGAGAGTTTGACACCTCTCAGATCATTAGTGACAACCTAAACTTAGAAAACCATTTAGTGATTTTGGGACCCTCGTTTGGATAAATGAGAAATATTGGCAATATTGGATAATAAGAATTTTAAATAAAAGCTTGAAATGGTATTTGGACTATTAAAAAAAGGATAAGAAATACTCTTATTAATCCTCTGTAGCTAATGAAGACTACTTTTCACACGATCTGTAAAATTGATAAACCATTTACACAGACTGAAGACATCATAGATTTCAAAAGATTTCCTGCAAGCCAGTGATAAAGCAATGCATAAAATGCATTGTGGGAGGCATGTCCCACACTAGAGCATGTCAGCCTTTTTTTAGGGAACCAACAGGCTGGAATAGGGAATACAAATCCTCTAGGGGCATTCCTGGCTTTCATGTCATCTTCTCTCTACTTGCACAGGGGACAAAAATGCAATCACAGTCACTGGCTATCATCTAAGAGGCAAACTGTTCTCTAAAGAGTGCAAAAGTGAACTCTGAGAACAAAATCCCACAACTGAGTCACTAGGGTTCTCCATACTTATTCAGGACTTGCTTGGTTTCAAGTATGGGTTGTATGGTCCTTCTTGAGTAAGGACAGAAGAGAACAACAAATCCATCAATTCTAAATTTAAAGTTCTGGGACCCTCTTTTGTCTTTGGGAAGTCGAGAGACAGAATTCTTTCCATTGAAAGACATACTCTCACCAACTCTAACTCTCCAAGCATGAGCTGCAACATACCAGAAGAGTCCTGACACATGCCTCACCATCACCAGCAGCTCAGGCACCCACACAGCAATGCACTCTGTCAGTCTGGGACCCCTGCATACCAGATGCAGGCAGTAAGGCTGCCTGATGTACCAGCCCTTTGTCACTGTGGGACCTGAGAAACAGGTAGCTGAATGTTTGTGCTGCACTCAGAAGTGTCTCTCCAACAGGACTGCACACTGAACAAAGCACCATCGGGTGTTGTGATCTCCAGCTACTGCTTTGCACTGCAGCCTTCCCCAGTCACGTCACTGTCACAGATAAACCCCTGCAAGGTAACCAAGCACATGTTTCAAATCTTATGTTTCACACCTTCATGAAGCAGGGAGGTCTGGGTCCTCTGTTTCTGGATTCCATCTTGAAAATGCTTAAATAAATAACTCCGATGCACAAGAGTAATCTATCTCAAGTATGGATTTGTGAGGTCAAACTTTTCATTTGCAACAAAGAAAATCAGTGTAACAATCACCAATTTCATTTTGCAAAGCATCTTTTCTAAAAGAGATGTTTCATTGTACCAGGAAATTATCTAATTATGTGTTTTGAAACACTTTTTTAGATTGTAGAGGTGATAAAGACACTTTTAAAACCTATCAGAACAGCTAAGCTTCTTCCTTGCCATTACATCAACTTGGTTTTTTCTGCTGACTTATAAACAGTCACAGAAGAACAAGTCCTACGGCACTTTTCAAACAAGAAAGCCCTCTGAAATTGTCTTTAAAAAAATAAAATTAAAAACAAGCACCCAAACACTGAAGTGAACTATTAATCCAAAACTAAAATTTGTCCTATTATGTGTGGCTGAGTGTGACACTGAAAAAAAAGACGTTGCCTGTGTCTCAGACTTCCCAGAGAACCTTATTTTCCCTTTCAGATGTAAATTGAAAGCAAGACAACAAGGACAACAAGTGTTCCCAAAGGTGAACAAACATATGGAATTTTGGCTAGATGATCTTCTGCTGAGGCTCCACTACAACTGATCACATCCACAATCTTTATACCAACAGCTGTCTACAGAGGCCTTTACAAGGCTGTCAGAGCAACTTGAAAACTGAGCTTTTTATATTCTTTATCTATTTTTGGAAGGAACTTAGAGCAAATCGTATTAAAAAATTAAATTAATGTAAACAGAACATAATCAAAGTAAAAGTCTCATGAAATCAGTAGCTACAGAAATTTTCCTAAATAGATGTTTTGTTTGTGCTTTGGTTTTTTTAATTGGAATTGTGCCCTCTTTTTTTTCTTTTAAAACAATGACTGATTCAACAATTTTCTGCTTTCAAGTTTGGCAGAATTTAGAAAGGATGCTTTTTTTAATCCTGGGAGTGTCACAGATCTCAAGCCAGGGTGTTTCCTAGCTTTGACAAAATATCTTTTACAACATACATACCTTCACTGACTACTCTCAGTGCTGAATCTTTAGAAAAACTTTAATTTCTTTTAACTATCAATCATTTAATGTCCCACTTGCAATAACTTGTAAATAGTCTCACTAGAAATCTCTTACTCGACTCAATTTTACATTGTCCACTCTCTTGCAGTGGCATAATTTAATTGATTCTTCACTGCCATAAAGTCTTTCAGTAGCAGATAAAAATCAAGATGCCAAATATAAAACATGAATAAATAACCAGAACTCTCTGCCACCTCTAATAAAAAGGAGTTTTGTCTAAAATTATAATTTACCATTTGGGTGATGTCAGGGCTGAGACTGTGATGGCAGCATCCATGAAAAGATCATCCCATGACTGCAAAAGTCATCATTAAAGGAATGACTGTCAAAAAGTTAAACTAGGTATATCCTGTGCAGCATGAAGGGATGGTAAGAATCACTCGCATCACTATACCCCTCCTGCTAGCAAGGCTGCCATGTCAGGTAGAGGAGTCATAGATTGCATATACACACACATTTATTCAACATTAAAATCTGGTCCACAATTTTCACATTAACTTCACATCACATCAAATCCTCATTTTTGACATGTGACTATGCAATTAAAACATATATATTTGCAAAAAAATATTTTTTCCTAACCTCTCAAGGCAAAAGCACTTACATTTCTGTTTAAATATATACAGTAGAATGAGTAAAATGACAAACGCGACTAGGAAAATGTAGTGTCAAAACCAAATGTGAAATAAAAAAAACCCTTTTGTGAAGAACTCCCACACTGAATTCTGCTCTTGTATGCTCAAAAATGTTGACCTTTTACTACATTCCCCACAAAGCTGTACAGTGATGACCACAAAGTGCAGGCTGTACTCATTTACTGATGCAAAGCCTGCTTTGCTTGAGCCCCCAGATATCTAACCTAGGTGAATAACGGCACCGGCAAGAGGCTGCAGAGAAGTGTATCCACACAATGCGACTTCCCCTATGGCTCTGTTGTGGTTTTGGTTTCAGCCCAGCCGGTAACAAAGCACCGCGCAGCCGCTCGCTCACTCCCCACCCCTGCCCCTGGCCACGTTGGGATGAGGAGAAAATCCAAAGGCAGGCTCGTGGGTCGAGACAAGGACTGGGAGGGATCACTCCCCACTTATGGTCACGGGCAAAAGACAGGCTCAACTTGGGGAAGAAACAAAATCCATTGAATTGACTACCAATCAAATCAAAACCAAGGGTATTAGGAAGGGAAACCAAACATCAGAACACCTCCCCCCCCACCCCTCCCGCCTTCCCAGCTCAGCTCCATTCCCGGTGCTTTCCACCTCCTCCCCGCGGTGGCGCAGGGGAACAGGGGATGGGGGTTGAGTCAGCTCGCCACACATCGTCTCTGCCGCTGCTTTCCTCAGGGGGAAGATTCCTCTCTCGTCCCCTGCTCCACCGTGGGGTCCCTCCCACGG
>VYZV01002401.1:0-13721 GCA_013401275.1 Pandion haliaetus | reverse complement strand
GAGCGAGCGGCTTCATGGTGCTTTCTTACTGGCTGCCTGAAACCACGACATCTCCCTATACANACATCTCCCTATACATGGCACTGGTCAGGCTGCACCTCAAATACTGTGTTCAGTTTTGGGCCCCTCACTACAAGAAAGATATCAAGGTGCTGAAGTGTGTCCAGAGAAGGGCAATGAAGCTGGTGAAGGGTCTAGAGAACAAGTCTTATGAGGGAACTGGAGTTGTTTAGCCTGGAGAAAAGGAGGCTGAGGGGAGACCTTATTGCTCTCTACAACTACCTGAAAGGAGGTTGCAGTGAGGTGGGCATCAGTCTCTTTTCCCAAGCAGCAAGTGATAGGATAAGAGGAAACAGCCTCAAGTTGTACCAGGGAAGGTCTACATTGGATGTTAGGAAAAATTTCTTCACCAGAAGTGTTGCCAATCACTGGAACAGGCTGCCCAGGGCAGTGGTTGAGTCGCTATCCATGGAGATATTTAAAGGATGTGTAGACATGGCAGTTAGGGACATTGTTTACTGGTGGGCTTGGTAGTGTTAGGTTAACAGTTGGGCTCAATGATCCTTTTCCAACCTAAATGATTCTATGATCAAGCTGGTCAAACATGACTTCTCCTTCGTGAAGCCATGCTGACTGCTCCTCATCACCTGCTTGTCCTTCATGTGCCTGGAAATAGATGCCAGGATCAGTTGGAATCACCTTCCCAGGAATCAAGGTGAGGCTGACTGGCCGGTAGTTCCCTGGGTACTCCTTCTTTACCTTCTTGAAGATAGGAGTGAGTGACATTTGCCTTCCCCCCATCCTCAGGCACCTCTCCGCATCACTATGATCCTTCAAATATTACTGAGATTGGCCTCACAATAACACCAGCCAGTTCCCTCAGAACTTGCGGGTGCATCCCATCAGGGCCCATGAATTTATAATTATGTCTAATATCGATATGTCCAGTTTGCCTGTTTGATTTAAAACACGTAAACTTAGCAGTTTTCCCCTGCAGCACATAATTTCTTGTGCATTAATAATTATAACTTGCATCACAATTATTTACTTATTTTTCTGACCACTGTTTTAAGTCAGTGTTCAACATGGAATGGAAGATAGCATTGTTTGTTCCCAGAAAACCATGAAAAATTCTGTTTATTTGTTAAAGAGATTGACATGTAAAAGAAAAGTACATAAGGATGTCTTTTAAAAATGTAATTCTTATTAAATTATAGGCCCTCCCAGGCTTCTATCTTAGTTATCCGTTAAGGTAGTTCAGTGTAAACTTGTTTGTTCCAGGAGGTGCATATTGTACCATGTTAATTCAATAAAGAAATAAAATTATTTGAGTTCAGCCCCTAGACTAAAAAGAAAAAAAAAAAAAACAATCCACACCACAATGTGATTTTGCATTATAGCTTTCCAACACAATTTTGGAAATGCATATAATTTTGACTGTAATATTCAGTAAATTGAATCAGTAAGGGCTAAGCAGCATGACTGTTCTCTAAATGATTTGAATTTTGTTGCCATTAATGTCAAGAAATAATGATTTCTTTTGCATTTTGTCTATGGTTGTTCACAAGATATGTCCAGTTAATATTCTATAAATTGGGTGAAGCTGATTGATATTGAGCAGTGTTCATCTATATGAGCAGTCACAGTTAACCACAGCTAATAATTAGGGAAGTGTTACATATTAATATATTGTCCTTTTGAAATGTATCCTTAAATTAGTTTGGGTTTGCTGTTTTGTGTATGTGCGCATGTTCCATTTCTCCACATTTGCTGTTTGCATGCCCGGCATGCTAAGCAGGCAGCACTCACATTCACTTATTTTCCTACTAACCATGTTTCTTTATATGCAGAAACACTAGGTGAAATCTCAACCATGGAAATAATTGGAAATAGAGGCTGCAACTTTGTTAATTAGTAAGAAAAAATCACGCAGAAATCCCCAGTAGAGTTGCACCAGTATTGATTTTTCAGTATAAGAGTGAAGAGTTTTAAGTTCCCCAACAGGTCCTTCCTAAATCACTAATATCATCTGCCAGAATTGCAACATTGGAACGTAAATCTCCTAGATAAGTCCTGTGCATGTCAAGAACAAGACAGAAAAAGGCCACCCAGCATATTGCAATAATGTCTTCTGGGGAAAGTTTCATACAAAACCTAGCACAGTGATCCATTGAACTCCTTGTGATGATCCAGTATGCCTGACTTAAAGAGGAGCAGAAAGACAGACCCAGGGATGAATGTATGCTCCTAAAAAGCTGTTTACATTTATCCTGGATCTTACAGAAATAGGAATCAGTCACAGAAATCAACACTTATTTCCTCACCTCACCCTTAGTCTATGGTATGCTGTGCTGTTTTGACTGGGATAGAGGTAATTTTCTTCATAGCAGCTACTATGTGGTTATGCTTTGGATTTGTGCTGGAAACAGGGTTGATAACCCAGGGATGGTTTGGTCACTGCTGAGCAGTGCTTACCCAGAGCCAAGGGCTTTTCTGCTTCTCACCCCACCCCACCAGCAAGGAGGCTAGGGGGGGCACAAGGAGTTGGGGGGGGACACAGCCGGGACAGCTGACCCCAACTGACCCCAGGAATATCCCAGACCATAGGATCGTCATGCCCAGTATATAAAGCTGGGGGAAGAAGAAGGAAGGGGGGACGTTGGGAGTGATGGCGTTTGTCTTCCCAAGTCACCGTGAGGTGTGCTGGAGCCCTGCTGTCCTGGAGATGGCTGAGCACCTGCCCGCCCATGGGAAGTGGGGAAGGAATTCCTCGGTTTGCTTTGCTTGTGTGCCCACGCTTTTGCTTTACCTGTTCAACTGTCTTTATCGCAACCCACGAGTTTTCTCACTTTTACCCTTCTGACCCTCTCCTCCATCCTTCTGTGGGGGGAGTGAGTGAGCAGCTGTGTGGTGCTTAGTTGTCGGCTGTGGTTAAACCATGACACATGGGTGCATCTGTGGGTGCTGAGAAAGCTTGGGTGTCACTCATAAATAACATGCATCATTAGGCAGAGAAAGACAGCATAAGCCCCAGAGAGTGCAAGCTAACGTTTTCTTTTCTGTCTTCGTTTCCTCTTTCCATTATATATTTCCAAGGTCTCTGCGTTCAGCAAAGTTGCTCTTAAGATGGCTAATCAAGTATTTCTTTTGCGATGTTTTTCTACTGCTTTTAGAAGATATGAGGAGCAAATTCTTGTTCTTACGACTTCTGTGTCTTAAGAATGGTGAAAATAGCCCCAAGGGAGAGCTCCTTTCAAGTTTGTATTCTTTTCTAAAGGATACCACTCTATTACAAAATATTCCATATTCATTTTGTGATGAACTTTGTGTTCTTACAACCACTATAATAGGGTGCTGAGGACTCTCTTTAGTGTTCCTCCATATGTACAATTCTTGAAGACTTTGCTGGTTTCCTTCCTAAAACAAATAAAAGAAGACCAGATTCCTTCTCTCTATTGACTTTCCTGTCCCTTCTGGAAGAGGAAGCATTTCAGGAAGTGACCAATAAGGTTCTCAAGGTTGCAATAACTACTCACTGGAGCTGTAATATAAGTTGTAGAAGTAATATAAGTTAGAAAAGCCCTAAGCTGTTCTTATACTACATTTGTAATATTAAACCACAAACTGAAAATGCACAATATGTCATGTTACTCTAAAGAAACTGAGTTGTCAAATTTATGAACCACTAAATATCTTTCTAAGTAGTATCAGGAAATCTTGGAAGCCTCTTCTTTTGCAAAAATCAGGAGAATGTACAGAAGAAATACAATTTGCTCAGAAATGCAATACACATGCCTTTTCCCTTTCATATCAGGATACTGAGAAAGTTTTCACTTCCAATTAAGATGTCTGAGAAAGAAAAAGTTATGTGTCCCCATTCTACAGGACAGGTATATGAAAACCCATCTATTTTTATGTATAGGATAGCTTACAAATATGAAGGTCGTTCTTTTGCTTAGATTACCTGCTTGGTTACTTCCAGCCCCTAGGGAAATAAGTTAAATCTGCTCATCTCATGCTTCTGGTTTACTTTCTTCTCAAAAACTATGTATTGTGTTTTCTAGGCATTTATTTTCTTTTCATACAGATTAGTTTTTATGTTGCACACCTGACTTTTGAATAATCATGCAGACAGAATAACGAAGTAAAACAACAGCAACAAAACACAAACCAAAACCTCTTCATGTAAGTGGTACTCCAAAGAGGAACTGTAAGCTTGGAAATGAGAAAAGTTCTTCCTCCCTATATATTTAATTCAGAGAGATTGACACTTTATTCCACAAAGAATACCATTTTGTTATAACACATTGGATCTGCTGAATTATCAGTACTCACACACAAAAAGACTGGCACAATAAAGCATAGCTGAAGTGACAGCTAGGGCATCAGCATTTCATAGAGCTGAGTACTAAAAAAGCTGAATCTTAGTACTGCATCATTTTGCTACACGTAGCTGATTTTGTGTATTTGTTTGTTCTTTTTAAAGCATAAGTAAACAAAGATAGAAGATTGTGGAGGTTTTTCTGTGCCATATGATTCATTATGTTCCACTTGACTGTGAAATCCCTGCAAATAATTACAAGATGTTTCAGAATATGAGCTTATGCTCATAAAATCTCTGACATAGTTCAGGGATTCATCAGACTTAAAGAATGAGACTCTATTCCTTTGGAAAACAAGAAAATCAAGAGGTATGCCCATGACTCAAGGAAAATCCTTTACTCCCATAAGTCTTGCTAAGTAGTTTCAAATGTATCTGTCTGTCTTTGAAGCTGAACACAGATATCCTAAATTTTGTTTCCTCTGTATTGCAGGGGACAAAATACCTCCTCAAAGCTATGGATCCACTTACAGACTGGTTTAAAAGCTACAGTTTCCCCCTTTCATGTGGTAGCTCTGACATTTTTTCTAAGCGCACAGACATTGTGCATTCTTCCTGCTTTACATCTGCTTTGCAATCTGTTCTGCACTGCCAGTTCCCTCTCTTCTCTGGCTTTTAACGTGTATCTATTCTGGCATCCATGTGCTGCCCATGTAACTGCCTCTGTTAGCCTCTCAGAGCATCATTTCTCTCATTCCAGGTTAGCAGTCCTCTATCCCACTGCATATCCCAGAGAGGATTCTTATTCATTTCCCCAAATCTGAATTTTCTATGTTTACCTTGGCAATATAAGGTAACTTGCAATAAAAAGGAGAGAAAAATCCTACTGCCTCTTTCTTCTTGAAGAACAGCTGCAGTTCTCTCTCTTGCACAGATTAACCTACAGGGAAGAAAGTAACTTCTTTCCAGTTGACTAATACCCAGGGTAGCACCAAGCTGCTGCATCAAGTATTGCAAGACTCCTTGCTTCCCCAGTTCAGCAAAATGGACCTACGCTATTCAGGTTTTCTTAGTAATTACACTGAGTCCTTTCCATTTACTAAGCTGGCTTTGGTTTTGTTTTTTTGGGGGTTTGTTTTGTTTTTTTTTTTTCTTTTTGCATTCACTTAAGGTTTCCAAAACATACACTGTTAGTAACGTGGGTATTTGGTCACTTAGTTTCTTCAGAGTTGGTATTTAACAGACATAAACTGTAAACTTATAACCTCAGTGGGGGAAGAATGTGGTAAGAGCATTTAAAACTGTTATTATATTTATTTCTTTACAAACTGATTCTTAGGGAAATACTGCCTTTTAGTGCCTTGATTCACTTAATTGAAACAAGGATTTTTAATATAAATGAAGCTTTCCTGGCTCATTGTATTAATAAGTTCTGCAGCAATTTCTGCTTTTCATTAATTCATTCTTTCTGAGTTAATCTCTTTCTCCCCAAACTTGCTTTAAAATCTTCCTATGTTTTCTCCAGCTTTCCCTTCCCAGTTTTCAGTTATATAGTATACAATCAGGAGTGGGATTAGAGGATGTACTATCCCATTTCTTTTCATCTCTTTAAGCAAAATAAGTAAATAATTGATTTCAAATGCAGTTTGGAATTAAATTTTGGATAATTTGTCTCATAACCTTTACTGGATTGCTTTCAGTCCAAGTGTCTAACTTGTAAGTGAATTGCACCTTGATAAATAATTAGAACTAGATCAATAGTACTGGAAATTAATTTCTCTAACCTACTTCTCAAGATAAGGGGAAGAAAAAAGTAATGTCTTTGACTCAGGTACTGATGTAGAGAAGCTACAGCATAAACTACCTTCAAAATGGCTATAGTAATTTCCAGGGTCAAATAGGCTGAAATTTTTTTTATGATGTACTGCAAAATGTGCTAGGAATCAATGATGGAGGTTTGCTATTGGCCAAAAGATAGATTAAAATCATTCTCAATCAGGAATGGATAATTGTCATTTATTATGTGGTTAGACAAAGTACAGAAGATAACACAATTATCTCTGACTAGAGGTTATGTGTTAAATAATAATAACTACAAGTCATCTAATTTTAGTCTGACTGCTATCCATCAAGATTTTTTTTTCTTGCAATTGCTAAACCAGAGAACGTTGGCCATTGATACTGACCAGAATGCTATTTCATTGTTTGTCATGCATCTTTGAAGGGCATTCATAATTTTTAACTTCACCCATCTTTAAACTGGCAGAGTTTTTATAATTGGAAAGTTTCTTCAAGCAATGTATCTTCAGAGTCTTCTTTAATCTTTTCTGAATTTCACTGATATAGAGTGCTAACAATTCTAAGTGTAATTGACAAAACAATTACAAAAAAAGAAAGAAAAGAAAAGAAAAGAAAAGAAAAGAAAAGAAAAGAAAAGAAAAGAAAAGAAAAGAAAAAAAAGAAAAGAAAAGAAAAAAAGGAAAAGAAAAGAAAAGAAATATAATAAGTCCCTAATTATTAAAAAAGAAAGGTAGATGACATTTCAGATGTTTCCTGAAGTTTTTTCAGGAGTCTGCACCACCTACGGCTCAGGTTACCCACAATCTCCATCCTTACCTGATTTCAGAACTGTGCCATTTCATACTTTGTAAGAGATATGGGACTAATGTTTCCCTATTGCATGAGATAAATGCAGCTATCATCTTACATGTTCTTAAGAAGCAGTGCTCTTGAGGATGCTTTGTATTAGTTCTTGTAATCCAAATTCACAACTGAAGCAGTAGACCTATCATTATAATTAGCCTTCCCTGGTAAAAATGTTTTTCCTTCCTACAGCATTCACAGTGGAGTAAGTAGACACAGAGACCAAGACACCATCATTTTTAGGGTGATACATCTTATCACATGTAATATGGGTATACACACATGGCACATGTGACTACAGTAAGTCCTATATACACACTTTCAAAAGCCACAGCATTCACCTGATTAAAATGTATTAAAACTACTGTGTTATGTGAATATGTTGATTGCTTTGTTTATTATAGGGAGTTATAACCTAATTATCTTGCTTTTCTTACTTAGGAAATTAGAGAAATATGCAAAGCTAATATTAAAATAATTAAAAATGAAATTACAGAAAATAACTATATCAAAATGGAATGGAACTTAGTACAATGTAGAAATCAAATGAGGTCTAAGTTAAAAAAAGCTGCATATTTTTGGTATATTACATTAATTTAATTCTAACCCAAAGTAATCCAATCAACAGAATGCTTCTATGAATATAAACTCGGTTTTTTATACTAAAGCCCTTCCTGCACAACCTGTATATAGGACATGCAACATTTTATTAAGATAAATGTTAAAGTCTAGTGAAAGACTTTGCACAATCATATAAAAATGACAAGATATTTTAGAGCAGCGTTATAGTTGATGAAGGCTGAGACAGAACACTTTCTGAGCCCAGTGGTCACAGATGGACACATGCACATGTCTCCCTTCTCTATGACCAGGTCACAGTATGGGAGTGAGGCCAGCGTGGACATAGAGGAGCTGGCTGCATCCAGTGTTAATGAAATGGTTTGTCAGTGCCCTCAGCCCAGGCTGTGCATCAGGCAGTGATTGTGCATGCAGCTGATTGATGACTGTGGCATCCAGCTTGTCTGTCCGATTCATCACTGTTCAGTCAACCATCCAAATATAGATTTGATCGAGAAACTCCTGGCCTTGAGGATGCTGATTAAGGACAGTGCAGAGCCCATAGTTCTGCCAGGGAAAGCTGCATGGCATAGGATCCTAGTAGGTAAGCACTATTTGCCACACTTGCTACCACAGATCTTCAGAGGATTCCCCACTGGGCTCAATCCCGGAGAATGGAGCATCACGGATGCTGTAACCGTTACAGCCAACCACCGTGTCCCTTAAAGAGCTTGTAAAAGGAGAGTACAGGTGCTGGCTGACAGAAACCTAGTGGAAAACATCAAATGAGCATGTAAATCCCACTGCATGAAGCTAGGAAGACTACCTTCAGCAGAAGCTCCCACAATGTAATCAGTGTTGGTGACCTGGGTGAGACATTGACAGGCAGAATGACCAGCAGCCTCACTAACCTCCAGCGTGATCCTACCAGCTGTAGAATTACTGATCCAAACTGGTTGCCCATGGACTAGCATGACTGAAAGACAGATAGCAAGGCCCCAGAGCGTAATAACAACCCACCAGGATCAGCTTGCAACAAGTCTGGGTAGTTTTGTGCTAACTCCTCTGTCAGCTACGAAGGTGGTCCTTTGAATGCTGAAGCACTCACTGCTTGTCATCGTGTTTGTGTGACACGCTGTGGTATTAGCAGTGCCTACACATCTCCTAAATATCAAATCTTTTTTCTGTGATGAGAAGTGACTTCACAGACACAGATAACAGTCTCTGTCTCACCCACCGCTGTTGGTCTGGACTGTATATGAGAGTTTGGATTGCCACTGTACTTTCCTACATTTCCTGATTAAGGAACTAGAGCATCTCTCACATAAGGAAAAGCTAAGAGAGCTGAGACTGTTTAGCCGAGTGTTAGACTTCAATACTCTCAAACCAATTTTTTTTTAGATATTCTACATGTGTAGGGTATAATGTTTAATATCAAATTTCCTTATCTGAAGATCTTTGATGTTACATGGGATTTCTGATTTAACAGTAATACAATGAAAACACAATACAAATTTAAGTTACACTTAGGAAATTATAGCAATTGCAATATACAGTTCAATCAAAATACCAATGTGATTCTCATTACCCGTCTCTATGATATGGTCACTGTCACGATGCTGGGTGTCCCCAGTCACTGGGAAGGAATATGTGGGCTGAAGCCAGCTCAAACCTATTGCTTGCTTTGAAATTTTTTTGTTAGCAGTTTAGTTTTTACACTCTATGTTGGGCTGAAATACATATACACTCCCCCTCATGCTGGTCTAGCTAACTCAGGGAGAAATGTGCGCTCTTTTAATGAACTCAGGGAAAAGTATTTATACCACCAGATGATCCACTCAACTGCCATAGCTGTTTATCTAAAAGAAAGGCTACCCTCCAGTCCCCTTTGTGTTGAGAAAAGGTCAGCTGCTTCGCAACAGCTGTGGTCAGTCACACCATACATTATTTCCTGGGATTCATGGGTTCATCACCCTTGCCCATGTCCTCTGAGCTTTCTTGCATTTCAGGGGTTTGTTGGTCACACCTAGAGAAAAGGACTCGGGACATCTTATGAATGCATATAAATACCCGAAGGAAGGGTGCAAAGAAGATGGAGTCAGGGTCTTTTCAGTGGTGCCTAGTGACAGGGCCAGAGGCAATGGTCTTGAACCAGAAACACAGGAGGCATCTGAACATCAGGAAACACTTTTTCACTGTGATGGTGACTGAGCACCAGCACAGGTTTCCCAGAGAGGTTGTGGAGCCTCCATCTTCAGAGATATTCAAAAGCTGTGTGGGCATTGCCCTGGGTAACATGCTCTAGGCGGCCCTGCTTGAGCAAGGGATTTGACCAGGTGACCTCCAGAGTTCCTTCCAACTTCAACCATTCTATGATTCTGATTACTCTGAAACACTATGTGAAAGAAACAGGTGCTTGACTGTGCAAGACTGGACTTCTCCTGAATGATGGCACTATTGGCCCTGGCCTGAAGGAACAGAGATCTCCATCTTCAGGACTCATAAGGCATTAAAGGCTTTCTTGCAGGAGCACAAAGAGCAGGACTGGGAGTCTGAGCATCCTCTGTCACACCTACATAAATCACAAGAAGCATAATGTGGCACAAAATGGTCATCGGAGATTGCCCATGTCTGTGTTGAGTACTGGTAGTGATGCGGTGTGATGATGTCTCATGTGCAGCAGATGAGAGGGTTATAGCAGGAGGCAGAGAAGCATGTGGGCTAGCGGGCTTTTGAAAACTAACATGCTAATTCTGGAATAAGACACCTATGTTTTGCTGGTTAGCACATTTGCTTGTGTGGATATAGTTTTTACTGTATCAGAAGACCTCAGGCACAGAGGCCATATCCTGACACATTTAGCTTGTTGGTATGGATGTTGCCACTCAGTCTATTCCCTTGCAATGACAACTATCTATTCAGACAGCTTCATAGCAAGACTTTCCTAATTTCAGTCGAGATTCATAATGCCCTAACCTCAAACACTGGAAAGCTGAGCATCTACTCTATGGTGTCATCTAGTCACAATCCTCTTCAGTCAATGAGCAAGCAAGGTCTCCAGAAGGTAAGTTAACTTACCAGTTTCAGAGGCCTGTCTAAAATCAGGTAAATGTCTCATCACTGATGATAAAAGGAGCCCCAATGACTGCCTTAGATAAAACATTAAGTTTCAGAGGATTTTAGGAAATTTAGGCAAGATAAATCTCACCCTTAGGATCAGAAAAACTTCCCTCCACCCCCTACAGTCACAGAAAAATCCTCTTTTCCCCAACAAACTAAAAGACCTTTAGAACAAAAGACCAAATACATAAAAACTTCATAAATATGTCACCAGAAGAGAGCAGAGAAGATCAGACACAGAAAATTTTATAAACCTTAGAAAAGCAGAGAATGTGTCTGGTGAATATGTCCACATGATCCTTACAAGTAACGGAGATTGTACCGAATAACCCAGCTGATGCTTTGCTTTCCAGGTTCTTTAGTTCCAGGTTCTTTAGCCCACTTAGCAACAAGTGTTTCCCCTGTTAGTGACAGTGCTAAGACTGGTTTCCTAAAAACTTCACCTTTCAGCCCATTCCTTCACTACTCCACTGTTATATTTCTGTCTAGACAGTTTTTCTTTTTGCTGTCTTGCTTTGTGATTTCTCTTTGTGTCCAAAAGACAGTTTTGCTCCAAGCATTCCCTAAATATGAATTATTTTCTCAGTGTTGCTTACTCAGATTTGTGAAATATTTTGACTGTAGGTAATATCTACTATTTTGTGGCCTTGTAGTACATTCTATATACTCTATTTGAGTACTTAATTACTTTGTTTAAAGAAGTTCAGACTACACATGGATTTATTTCCATCTAGAGGAGTGTGACTTGACTAAACAGTTTTCAGTCGTCTAAGTATTTCCATGGGTGCTGTCACAGAAAGTTATTTCACACCTCTTGTAGGAAAGCTTTAATACCCCTTCTTTACAGGTGAGGAAAAGAGAGGTATAAAGACATGAAGCTCCTTGTGTTTTGTTATACTGAAGTTAGTTGCAATAACAAGTAGCAATGAAATAAAATCTGCCGAGTCTGAAGCTCCAAAGTTATTCTTGATTCTCAGCAGACATGAACACTGGCAGTCACTACTTCTTTGAAAAAATATATGAAGACTGGAATATGTTTTAGAAATGTACATTTTTGCTCAGAAAGAATATGAACATTTGCTTGAATGCTAAGGACCACAGCTAACCTGTCCTACAAGCGATCATTACAATAAGGCAACATACTTGTTTATATTTTAAATAAATTAGTCAATGTAATTAATCAGTATGCATTGTCTAATGTTACCTAACAACTTTAACTGTGCACTGTCATGACACAATTCAGATTAAAATGAAAAAAACCTTTCTAATCTTTAAACATCAGTTTCCTCAGATAACCTGGGGTCAAAACCACTAAAAGCCTTACTCATAAATTTATGGTTATTGCATGGCATGCCTAGAGAACATATTTTTTTCATCCTTATTAAATGCAAACCATTTCAACAATCTTTCCTTTATTTCCTTTGGGCAATGCATAGGTTTAGCTCAAAAAATTCAATGTTTCAGCAAGTTATGAACATGTAAAAAGAAAGTTTTATAATGAAAATGTTCTTGCAACCTTATTATAACAGGTGGTAGCATTTTCTTGCTAAAAACATTGTACTAAGAGCGTGAAGACAGAGTAGCTGAATTCAAAATATTTTGTATAAATATGTATCTCATTTTGGATCATTGTCATATTTTCCTTTCATATATAGGTATCTGACGTGGGAAATACAATGTATGCGCTTAACTTGAGTCTCTGATTGGTCCATGGGATAACTTTTGTGCTTAAAACAAAGCACACTTGCAAGTATTTGTATTTGCACAAGCAAGACTCAACTGTATGGAAGTGTCCTGGTTTCAGCTGGGATAGAGTTAATTGTCTTCCTAGTAGCTGGTACAGTGCTATGTTTTTGAGCTAGGTATGAGAGGAATGTTGATAACGCACTGATGTTTTCAGTTGTTGCTAAGTAATGTTCAGTCTAAAGTCAAGGCTTTTCAGCCTTCGATGCCCAGCCAGCAAGAAAGCTGCAGGGGCACAAGAAGCTGGGAGGGAACACAGTCAGGGCAGCTGACCCAAAGTGACCAACGGAGTATTCCATACCATGTGACGTTTTAGGAACTGAGACGGGCGTGTCGCGGCTCGGGGGGGGGGTTCCGGGTGTGTTGGTTGGCAGGTGGTGAGCAATTGCGTTGTGCATCAGTTGTATATTCCAACCCTTTTATTATTACTGTTGTCATCTCATTAGTGTTATCATTATCATTATTAGTTTCTTCTTTTCTGTTCTATTAAACCGTTCTTATCTCAACCCACGAGTTTTAGTTCTTTTCCCGATTTTCTCCCCCATCCCACTGGTTGTGTGGGGGGGGAAGTGGGTGAGTGGCTGCGTGGTGCTTAGTTGTTGGCCGGGGTTAAACCACGACAGGAAGATACTGCTGTAAACTTAATGTTAAATCCTGTAACAATTCTACAGTCCAATTTATTTCTGTAAGTAATAATAATAAAATTCTGCAAAAACTAATCCCTCAAAAAAACCCCACCCAACCAACCCACAAAAAACCCAACCCAACCAAACCCACCAACCTTGGGACAACACTAATCTTAGATGTGTTGTATAGGGATCACAATAACAGGAATAAATACATAAAGTTTATTTTACTTTTGGATACTATCTATATCCAAAGTGGAAAATATAGCTAGTGTCTCTGATCTTGGATAGAGGCAAAATGTTGTAAACACAACCAAATGTGGAAGGCAAACCCTACAAGATGACAAATTTTTGTTTACCAAATTAAGGTTTTATATCAGCAACCGGTAACTGTTCATGAAACCAATAATTAAAACAATAGTTTTAACACTATGATAGTACAGGGAAGCTTCAGTGACATGACACGGTGTATGATGGATGCAAACATCATTGTGTTATTTTTGATTGTGTAACTTTGTCAAAGACAGTTTATAAATCTGTAATCCTTTGCAACGTTAATATTACTGTCAGGAACATAGGTTTCAAATCCTGTATGTAGAAATCCATCACAAACTTTAGACACAGCTTAAATCATCCTTTCACACTGACACTGTATCTTTGGATTGGTTCTATTATATCAGTACAATAAGATATTATATTGTTCCTAAAAG
>VYZV01002400.1:147934-167546 GCA_013401275.1 Pandion haliaetus | reverse complement strand
ATCGCACTACATTTCTAGCAAATAAATTTCCAGACAATAACAGTTTCAGTTGCACATAGACTACATTGAAGTTCACAGGCATCATCTATTTCAACTAGTGTGTGAAGATGCATATAAACAATTGATGTCCTATTACATAACACGCGTTAAATATAGATGATATACACAGAGATGTGCACGTAATTATACGTAATTATATAATTTCAAAGTAACATATGAAATATTAGTTGTTCCAAATTGGCCTAACAAGACATCAGTCTGAGGTTACACCAAAGTGGGCTCTGTACATTCAAAAATTTAAATTTATATATTAGAGAGTGCCAGTTCCAGGACACAAGAGATTGACTCAGGGAATTTAGTTGCAGAGAACTGGCTTTTAGGACCTCATGACTAGAATCCCTTTATTTAGCAAAGTAAACAGGACAGCTGTTCACAGCTTCAACCTGACTTTCTCCACTCCTCCCAAGATGACTATTCCTAACCTAATACATATTTTCTGGAATTTGGAAAACCCTTGACATTGCAGGTTAAAGCTGAAACTAAACAGCACAGACCCTTGCAGTGCACCACAGTCAAAAAAGCTCACTCTTAAGACATCTCAAAGAAAAAGGAGCAAAAGGTAAATAATAGTATAAACTTCAACTACTTCTCTTGCCAACTGTTATATTTTATCCCTTTTCAATTATGTTTTTCTCCTTCCATTTTCATCTCTCAAAGAGCTTACCTCAACCAATGCATCTTTACAGGAATATTGTGCAAGGTCTCGAATTCCATTCATGAACTGCTTGTTGGCTGTACAGAATGCTTTCCCAGTATCAATCATTGCAATACAAAGCTTCACCAGCTAAGAGGAGGAAAAAATTATAAAGGGGAAGTTTTTGGTGTTTATTTTTTACATCACCATATAAACATGAAACACACTAAGCTTAGTTACACCTAAGAAACAGAGCCCCACATTCTGTGAAAAGCTTTCTACTGTACAGTGATAGCTATAAAAATACTACTCTAGGTCAACTGATATGCCATTGAGAAGGTTACTACTCTCTATAACTTTTTTCTTATTATATTTTGTTTTATTGTTAACTGAGATTTTGCACATATTTCAAGAGAGGGCTGTATGAGGGCAAAGAGTGCAGCAACTAAAACGTAACTGGTAAGAAGCCAAGCACATTATAAGTGTTTTGTGGTTTCTGAGCTAAAAAAACCCAAAACAAACCTAGACCAGTTGTTTCATCTTGAGACAATGCGAATACAGGCACAAAAAAGCAAAAGGCTATGTGCACAAGGCACCACTGAAGAGAGATCGTTACATCTCAGAAGGCAAAATCAATCATGTTTTCATTCATACAGACTAATCCTTCTCTGATGGGTTTCCATCCCTACCACTCACTGCTTAGGTCAGCACCTTAGCTGTCATGGTACTGCAGAATCTGATATGAAGGCCATCAGTATCCTGTGATGAATGTTTGGCCACTTTTTGAACCACTTTATGCACTGGGCCATTAATGAAAGAAAGAATGATTACTGTGATCACTAAGATGCTCTCTTGAGAGAAGGCATATTATAACTGAGTTCCCCCATCCTAAACCAAACTGAGAACAAAATCAGAAGATTGAACCTTTGTCTCTGAAGGATTTTTCAAGGATGTTAGACAAATTTTCATGAAGAACAACATAGAAGTACTTGATTCTATGTTGGGGCAAAGAAACCACCCAAGTGACCTTCCTTAATTACCCAGCAATTTTTATGTTAGCTCAGACCCTCTTAGGAAAAGAAGAAATCTGAGCATCATCTCCCACATTCTGATTAATGGCCAAGTTGCTTGAACAATGGACAGAAAAATCACTACCAACACGATCCTTTTTTTCCTTCACTTTTGCTCGTGGTTCACAATCCTGAACCCAGTGTCCTTCCTTCCAGAGGGGGAAAAAAATGCAGATAATATCACCCAAAGTCACAATTGTGGAACAATAAAATTAAGTTTAGTATGAATAACTGAGCAGAAAAAAGTCACCAACCAAGTCTAGACAAATCATTACCCTCAGGCGTAGTTACTTCAGCTCACACAAGAAGCTTGGCTTTGAACTTAAGCATTGTACTAGATCACTTCACATTACAATGAAACTACTTAAATACTTACCTTGTGTACTTGCTTTCTTGTCAGGGGAGCAAATGGGTTTGGGTGTTTTTGTTTTAAAGAATACTAGGATACAATCTCAGGGGCAAAGAGTAATACTACAATTATAGCTTTTACATGGTAGAATGGTGTATCTGGCACTGGCCTCCTGCCAGAGGCTAGGGGCAAGGCCCTGAATAGTGCCCCTTAAGGAATGAGAGAATTCTTTTCCCCCAAAACGACCCTTTTAGACTAGTGGACAACACAAACTTCCAAGATAAATTTTTCAGATCCTTTAAATACTTACATGGTTTAATCTACCAAAACAGATTCATCAGCCATACAATAAAAATGTGTCTTATACCCATCAGTTTCACCAAAATTCACACCAAATCAAAAATCAAGTATCTTAAAATTTATTTTGAAAAAGCAAATAGTTACATTATTAACTACAACAGCTAGAAATATTCTTACAAGAAGTAACAAAAAGTCTTCAGACTTAGCACTACACTGGACACTAACTTTGCCTCTATCTTTCTGCAGCCAACTCACAGCTGTGGGAACAAAAGTTCATATTAAAAAAGTAGCTAAGTAGGTGAAAAAATGACATCTGCCTACCATATTAAAACACAGGCAAAAAATAATTTTAAACGTTTAGCATAAAATGCTAAGGAAAGGAAACTTTGTACAGATGTCAAACAAAAATAAGCCACCCTCGAAATACTAGCAAAGAACGAACAAAAGCCTCCAAATACTACTGGTTACAAAACCAATAAACAGATTGTAAGGCACGAAAAAGATGCTACATATAACCTTTTATATACATGCACACAGCATGACAAAAAGCAGGATGAATTTTAGAGTGGTTAAGTCCTCCAGACGAAAGTGAAGGATATATATATACACCTATCCTGCTGTGACTGTGCCACAGACTACCAAAGACAGAAAGCACTGACTTTAAATCTCTAAACCAAAGAGTATCCAAATGTCCTCACAGTATGCAGTTGTCGCAAAACATAAGCTCTCAGCGCAGGGATGGCCAACCCCTGGCTGTTAACTCCTATGAAAGCTGAATTAGTTTGCATGTGGCTCCCACTGTGGAGCTGAATCACATGAGTGCGAGCGGACCATACAGTCAGGAGGGTATTACACAATCCAAACCCTCAGCGGGGGGGAGAAAGTAAGTTCACACTGACTGTTGCTGGTGTTCCTCAAGCTTCGGTCTCTGAGGCCCAGCTGTGCCTCAACCCAGATTCGTTCCCTCTGCAGGAGCAGAATGCTTGGTCAGCCACTGCCACTTCCCAGCTGTGAACTTTAAAACAAAACCTAAACACATCTTTTTGTAGTTTTCAGAGCAGACATGGTTGAATTAAAAAGCTTACCTTGTCAAGTTTCAGTTCCAGTTCTGTCACATCTCCTTCTACTTCTTCCAAAGCTGCCCTGCATGGTTAAAAAGTGTTTTCCTGTAAAACTTCACACAAAAATACTCTCGGACTGGGAGTAAAGGGCAGGGACACGTTAATTTAACTCACTTACTGCCATCACAATTTCACTTAAGTATCAACTGTAAGCCAGCATAGATTTTAGAGAACCACAAGAATTGCAGGAAATAGGACAGTAAAAAGAAAAACTACAACACTGATAAAACATACAGCTTAGTAATAAAAGATTTCAGATGAAATTTTATTAATCCTGATGTTTGTCACATTGAAATAGGTTTCCTCTCTTCTTGTATAGCCAATAGTCTATATGTTTGAAGGTAATAACAAAGGAAAAAAACTAAAAGTCTGAGTGAAATTTCTGAAGTAATTCTTTTGGCGACTATCCTGGCTCAAACCTGCAAACCTACAGCTATTTAATAAAGGACCTTGCAATGAGATTATGAAAAATACAGCATTTGCCACGAGTCAGCTGACTTAGCAGTAAGTTTAGATGGCACACTTGTTTGTATCATTTGCTTCTAGTCTAGACTCGTCGCAACTTTCAGGCCAGTCAAATTTTACTTCCCAGCAAAAGCTTCTTTCATAACATGTTTCTAAAGCATAACTTTTTTTGCTTAAGAGCTGATGTTTCCTTTGACACCTCCTTCCTTGCTTTTTGCTACCTGAAAAAATAGAAGACTGAGAAAGGATGACACTTTGTTCAGAGAGTTCATGAACACTGCTGTTTCATCAGGCTATTGCCTTGATAGCTTGAATGTACTAATTGCTAGCAATGAATGCTACACTACAGAAATCTATTCAACGAGGCTGGGATTTCACATTACACAGAGGTTGGTAGGAACAGCTGTATTCCCATCCCTTGCTCCCATCACAGGGTGCCTCATTCTTTCAGTCGTTCCAGTGTAACTGTTCACGGAGCCACACTGTTCACCAGTAGCGGTCTGCCTTGGAAAAAAAAAAAGTTATAGGAAGGCTTCTGTAATGCTTTTTGGAAAATTGGATCAGATATATTTCACATTTCACTCCTGCAAAAAACTCTTCCTGGAAAAAGTGAGACAGGCAGGGAAGTACAATTTGGAGCAGAAATTTCTTAAGCCAGCTTTACCGCTGAGGAGAGAATACCCAGAACCACAGCTTTACTGTCTCTTGCTAATTCCATTCTAGTTCACATGAGTTCAAGCCAAGAACAAAAAATAAAAAAAAGACTGGATCAGGCCCCAAACACAGGAAAACCAGTTTTTATAAGAATAGTTCTGAAAAACACTGCCACTTGCCTGCAGTTCTCAAGCACTGAGCATGACATTCCCAGCTTTTTGCAGTTTTCACTAACACATAGTTGCATTCCAGTTTTTGTAGCTAAAGGCATTCCCACAGTTACATCCTAGGTTTTATATCTAAGCACATTCCTGCACAGTTACATTTTGGCTTCTGCCTCTTCTCTAACTTCAGACCATGAAGGATTTCAGGCAACATCAATTTGTCTTTTACTTTATTTACTTCTATAAGTGATTAACTTAAGTCTCCAGAGTTTAATCTTGTTTCAGAGAGCACTGGGGGTGGGGGCAGGGCAGGAACCACAACCAAGGAAGGAAAAGCATCTCAATATTTAGACTGCAATTTTGTATTCGTTTGTTTATAATCACAGTGCAACCAATTTTTATTTGCTTCTTTGGCATTAGCATAAAAGCATGATTAAATTGCTTGTTTACAGAACTGCAGCAAGATCTGATAAGAATATTTTTTTTTAGTGTCTTTAACTAGCAAAGAGTTCTAGCTCCACAGGACTTTATGAGCTTAAAAGTCTAAGATTCAAGATCAAGAAGAGAGATAAAGGCAGTTAGCACAGGCAGAATGAAGACAACACATCTGCTCAGTAATTAAAGCTCTATTCCAAAGGGAAAATTTTAAGACAGAGTAAGCTCAACTGAAGTAAAAACAGAACATCAAATGACTGAAAAGATGAGGGGCAGGTCAAGAAAGAAGTATAAAGCAAAGCAGGATGAGATATCATGGGAGAAGGGAGACATACAGCACCTCCACCACCCGATTCATTGTAGATCATCTCTGAATTACCACAGGCCCCTGAAGCGCAAGGCTGGTTCTTCTCTGGGCTATTTTCCCCACTACCACATCATGATGGAGGGAAGGCACATCTGAGCCCTACAGCTGGATATGGATCAAACAGCTGTTCGGTTCCAGCCAAACTCTGGTTCAACTCCTTGTTTCTCTGCATAGAATTGGCTACTTTCACTGTTTCCATCATATAAAAACCAGTAGAAAAGTTAGTTATTCTCATGCAAACATATTCACAGTATTAGACCAACACTGGATTACAAGCATAAGAAGAATAGAGAGGATGCCCTCAGACTATCAGAATACAGATACTTATATCTAATAGTGTATTACCACCATCTCGTCACAAAAATTGTTTTCATACTGGCTTAGGGAACACATTAGGAACAGCTGATCTGAGCTATGCTGTTGATATGCTTGTTTTTCTTAATTTAATACTTTTTGAAGCAACAGAATACAAAGGTGCACTTCTCTAAAACATCTGTGTCAGGAATTACTTAAAGTTCACAGAAAACTGTCATAATTCCAAGTAAATCTCATATCCACAGCCAAGACCCAATCTCCTGATATAAACACAGGAAGTGGCCATAAAACAGCTGAGGGCCAAATGCCAGACCTGACATGTACCAAAAATGTTGCTTCTTGGTGAAGTGCAAGCTGGGAGCAGGGTTTGTGTCAGGGTAATCCTAGCCAGAAGGCTCTGACATTAGGAATAAGGATCAAATCTGCCTCAGTATGTGAATCAAAGTCAAACATCNCGCACAAAACCAGAACAGCTGCTTAAGGGTGGAGGACAACTTTTATAAGTGAGCAGCTTCTCGTACTCTTCATACTCTGTAATGAGGACTCTCAGGAATGTGTTTCTTTCCTCTGCTGTTCCTTCTCTCCTCCACCCTCCCTCCTAAAACACGGTTCAGTTTGCTATATACAGCTTCCTCCACAGCTGCAGCGCAGAAGGAATATAGGAGACTATGGAAGAAAACTCGAGATCTGACTTGGCAGCCTTTTTAAATTAGGATAATGTCACCAGTTACCTAGCCTAACATACGACCAAGGAAAGCTGAACTCTCTGGTGTCCATCACAGCACCTCCCTTAAGTGACCAGTGAAAGACTTGCTTCCAGGTTAAGGTACTATGGGACTCCAAGAATCCCAGGAACCAAACAGAAAGATGACAGCTAAACTCTTCTCTAGAAAGAGCTGGTCTCCCTTAGGCCATGAGCTGCAGACATGTGCTAATGAAAACTTAGTCTGGACTACACCACTACACACTGCTGACCATAATGCCAAGCACACTGTGGCCACAGACAAGTGTCTGCTTGGCCTGTTTACTCTTACACTGTAAAAGGTGGCAACAGTCAATGCTTTTAAAGTCAGCTATTCTTCAAATGATATCTAACTGCCATCGAAGCCACACCCCCTATCACACATTCATCACTTTCTATCTTGCATTTTTAGACTGCATTCCTGAATGGGATCTGGAATCAGCAGTCATTATAAATTAGATGCTGACAAACAACAAGTTGGATAAGTCAAAGGTGCTATGGATAATTAACAATTAATTATTTTTAATTCTAGAATTAGCATGTCCCACTATAAAACAAACCTATTAATGTGCTTTTATTCTTTTGAATAAAGTATTTTCCCATAGTTTGGGGTTTTTTTGATTGTGGTTTTTTTTTGTTTTGTTTTTTTTTAACTTTTAACTGAGGAAAGTTTAAAGCTTAAATCTTAGATTCACCACTTGAATATACTTTCAGAGGAATAGGAACAAGCACACAAAATCAACTGCTATTCAAACTGGGACTTCTGAATACATTCATGTATTTGGACTCATAAAATAGGAATAACAGATTCTCACCATCACAATTTCAATAGTATTACTGCTAAAGTCTTGTCTTCAAATCTTGGAAAGACACAGCTCTCCTACTTGCAATGCACAACTTTGACTTCACTGCAGATGACATGTCCTTTCAACTAAACATCCACTACAGTTCAATAGTATAAAGTTGACGTGCAAGACTAGCCACAAATTATCAATAGCTAAATCAAAGTATTTGAGTACACATATTCAAGTATGACTACAGTCACATTTTCTTTCATTTACTGCAGTATCGTTTCATGAGACCAGCTGTATATCAGAAGAGTAAATAAAGAAGCATTACCACGCTCCATTGCCAGGGGAGAACAATCCAGCCTCAGAGGGACAGAGAACATTGGACATGAACCAACAAGCAAATGGTACTGTGATTAACACCCCTTAGTCCTCTTCAATTGCGTTTCATTTTAAAGTTTAAGGACAGGAGAAAAACTGAAAAGTGGTTACAAAGATATGCACAGCTCACTAACTGCAAGGGCCAAAGCTGGATAAAGCTGGTTTGTAACTGGCTAAAGTAAAAGCAATTGATCATTCTAATTCTCATGTTAAATAGAAACCCAATACAGATACTAGTAGAGATTAGCTGCAAGTTCTGTGCATCCCACGGTGGTATCACAGTTCTAAATGTGTGTAAAAAACTATATCAAAATTATCAAGCTATAGCTTTACATGATACCAGACTTAATTTTCAACCTGTGCTACCCAGATTCAGATGAAAAGGCCAACAAGATAGTCAGATAGTCACAAGATCCTTTTGATCCCAATTATCAGACTGAAACAAAATCAGCAGTGGTGTTGCTTATGGACCACTCCTGACAGTGATTGGATTCAGCAACCTCAGTGACAGAGGGAAATAGGAAATCAGTCACTGTTTCATATAAGAGAGACTTCAAAGCAAGATAACTTCAAAACACTTTAAAGACAACTTGAAAAAAAGTACTACTGAATATGAAAAACTGCAAATAGGATGAGATACAGAAGTGCAACAAAATGCACCTGATGATTTACAGGAATGTCTCCTCCTGTATGCCAGAGCCTAATCAGGTGACAGACAGCAAAAAGGCCAATAGACATTAATCAGAGGATAAGCTACAAGCTATAAGCATGATGTAAAGGCAAATTAAAATGCAGATATACCACACAAGATATTGTATTTGCTCCCCTAATAGGTCTGCTCTCTCCCTACACACACATAGCAGTTGCACCTTGGTAATACAATTCAGGTGCTAAGCAATGACTTAAAAATTAGTTTAGAAACAGCCACAGACTAACTGCTGAGGGTAAAACCAGGCTGGGGGAACACACACAGCACCAATGCCACTGTACAGAGACATTCAATGTTGACAGCAAAGTCCTCCAAATAGAAATCTGTTATGAACATCACAGAAAAGACAAAATAGCAACACTGTACCAAACAAGTAAACAGTCAGTTCTACTGGAGACACCTTTCAAGCCTCCATACCCAGTCTGCCCTCTCTGCTAAAAACCCAAGGATCAACATGCATTTCACCTACAAGAGGCCGTAACATAACACAGCTATAGTAAAAACACTAAAAAGGGAATAATTTGATCATGCTGTTCCACCCCAAACAAGTTGTAACTACTTTATAACCAACTGCTGATCCTCTCCACTTTGAATGAGAATGGAGGATGGAAGCAACACAACCTTTCCGGGCAACCTGTTCCCATGTTTAACCCTCAGTGCATGCCATTTGCATTGCTGCGTCTTTCTATCATCATGTCTTTCTACTGTGCACCTAAAAACAAAACCCCACACCTATGCCTATTACCTGAACTGTATAATCTACTGGGTAACTCAAGGTAGCAATTAGATTCTCCATGAGCCTTCTCCACGTGAAGAAGGCCACAGCCCTCATCCTCCCCTTGAACTCCATGTACTCCATTCCAGTTGCCTTTAGCTGCACATCCTTCATTTTTTGTAATATCTTTCTTTTACTGGCAGGGCCCCAAATCCGTCGTAACACTCCAGACTTAACCTCATGACAGCTACATACAGAGTAATCATCTCTTCCCTCAACTTGCCAGCTATGCTGTTGCTAATGCAGCCCAATATACTGGCAGTTTTCACTCCTGCACAGGCAGACAGCTGACGGATGGTCCCTTTGCTGTTCACCAGGACGCAAAGGTCCCTGTCTGCCAGCACAGCTGCATGAGGTTGTTCCTTTTCAGAGGAAGTCTTCGCATTTGTCCTGGTTGAACTTCAGGAGCTTTCTACCAGTGCTTTCTTTTCTCTGCCTTGCTGAGGTCCTCCTGAATGGCAGACCTACCCTCCAGCATACCAACTGCTCCCTCCAGTCATTGTATACTTTGATTTCCTTCATCTGTAGTTAGATATAAAAAGGTATCTAGAGACATCTTCATGAATATGCTAACAAGGAATACATTTGGTACACATATAATGGCATCGGACAACCACAGATTAAAAAAGAAACATGACATATGGAGGAACAAAGAAGTCATACACCGAACAATAAGGCTTAATAACCTTGGATAACAGCATGGGTACATACAAGAAGAGTTTTATAACTTGAGATGTGTCATAGCCATTAATAAGGTCTGAAGAAAGAACACTGTTGCGGCCTGTCACAAAGCCCATTGAAGCCCTGATTTGGCACCACAGAGATTTGCCCATTGAAGCCCTGATTTGGCACCACAGAGATTTTTCCCTGCTGGCACAGAGCCCCTCCACACTGAGGAACATATGATGAATGCTCCCTGACATGCCGAGATAAAACTTCCTCAGTCATGCTAGTACTCTTTATATTATTAGTTCTTCAGTCATTGCCACAAAACACTTTATCAATAGCTTGGAAAAGCTCTACAACATGAACAGTAGGACTTTGAATCAGAAATATGACATCTTCTTCACCCCCACCCCAAAATCCTAGAAATTTTCTATGAGCTTGATGGATTGAAATATGGAAATGCATTTCCTGAACTGAAGATTATCATTGTCACGGTGTCGGTTTCAGCTCAGCCAGTAACAAAGCACCATGAAGCCTCTCAGTCGCTCCCCACCCCCCCAGCCACGTTGGGATGAAGAGAAAATAAAGGCAGGCTCGTGGGTCGAGACAAGGACTGAGAGGGATCACTCCCCACTTATGGTCACGGGCAAAAGACAGGCTCAACTTGGGGAAGAAACAAAATCAATTTAATTGACTACAAATCAAATCAAAAACAAGGATATTAGGAAGGAAAAACCAAACCTCAAAACATCTCCCCCCCACCCCTCCCACCTTCCCAGCTCAGCTCCATTCCCGGTTCTCTCTCCCTCCTCCCCCTGGCAGCACAGGGGAACAGGGGATGGGGGTTGAGGTCAGCTCGCCACACATTGCCTCTGCCGCTCCCTTCCTCAGGGGGAAGATTCCTCACTCGTCCCCTGCTCGACCGTGGGGTCCCTCCCACGGGAGACAGTCCTTCATGAAATTCTCCAATGTGGGTCCTTTCCACGGGCTGCAGTTCCTCACAAACTTCCCTGGCGTGGGTCCTCTCCGTGGGCTGCGCTCCAGTCACACACTGCTCCAGCGCAGTTTTTACCATGGAGTTACTGCCATCTTCGGGAGCCTCCGCTCCACCATGGATCCCCATGGACTGCAGGGGGACAGCCTGCCATCTCACCACGGGCTGCAGGGCCATCAGCCTCCTCAGGCGCCCCTCCTCCCCCTTCACTGACCTCAGTATCGGCAGAGGGGTTCCTCTCACGTTCCCACCCACACACACTGGAGGTTCCCCTTCTTAAATCTGTTCTCCCAGAGGCGCTCTCACCGTCACTGATGGGGTCGGCCTGGGCCAGAAGCGGGTCCGACTTTTTGGAGCCGGGGGAGCTTCTAGCAGCTTCTTAAAGGAGCCACCTCTGCAGCCCCCTCCCCCACTACCAAAGAAAACCACGCCACACAAACCCATAACAATCATGCTGATGAAAAAGTCAAGTCTTCTCAGGTCCATAGCAAGCATTCCAAATTTCCGCAGAGAAAAAAACCCACAAGTCCTCAATATTAGAAGAGCCATTTCTCTATTCCTTCCAAGTCAGAATTCTCCTCAAATAAAATAAGACAAGGGTATTTACTGAATTCGCTTAATCATTAAAGCACAAGTCTGCTTGTAGGTACCAGTTTTTAAGGTTGTCTTCATCTACAAAGTTTAGTTCATCTGCAGTAATTCATATGGTCTTTGATATAACAAACAGGACAAATCCCTCCAAGATGCATGCTTCACCTGATTTGTTCTTCACTGCGAGACTACACATGGCTCAAAAGATAATGAACATTATAAATCAATCAGTCTTCAAAAAGGAACAAGTTCTATTGCCCTTAATATACATGGCTGAAAGTCAAACTGATTACCACTAAACTTGCAGCAGCATTTAATGTATCACGCACAGTCTGTAAGGACATCTGTGCTACCTGCTGGCCCTAAATTCTCAAGCTTTTTCTCTCATTACTCTTTTGCAGTAAATTGCCAGAAATGCCCAACAGTGTTCTTTTCCCAATAGTTTTGCCTAATACTTTTCCCCTAAGTTTTTTTTACCCCAGGAGAGACTGATAGTTACTAAGCCGAAGTAGGAAATCAGCAACCCTTTTCTTCCACAAAGACTCTGATAAGCAGGATTTTCTTCATCTTTCAACTAAAATGTTTTTGTTCATTATGGGACAGCTGTTAACAAGATGGGGGGACACAATGGTGACCATGAAAGCTTCACAGATGAGAAGTTGATAACATTGCTAAATGTAAACTCAGATAAGAATGCAACACATCACAATACCTGTCCTGCACAACTGACTAGTAATTCCAACATGTCAAGATTGAGTCAAAAGCTTTTTAGAAGGCTTACTATCAGATAAGGAAGTAGGTCTATAGTATCAAGATGTTGCAACAAAAAAAGGGCAGCAGAAACAAGCTCAAGAAGCTGATGGTGCTATGCAGAAACTTCTTGTTCCTGAAAACTTGCAAACGTCACAGGGCTGTTTTAATCTTTTAAATCTCAGCAACTACCCAGGAGCTCGAACACAGAAGCAGCAGAAGGAATGAAGGCTTTCAACATTTGAAAAAACTCAAATATGTAGTAAGGTCAGGAAGTGGAGCCGTAAATATAACCAAGCAACCAACTGCAAGGGATACAAGAGCAGACATCCCTCCATCTAAACACTATGCCCTATCAGCCTCAAGATCTTGAGTTCCTAGTCAGATGCTAAGAAGTCATGTCAACTTTTCTTTTAAAAGCCATCAGTAACAACAATCTGAGGAAGAATGAAGAAATTAACCCCTGATTTGGAAGACAGCCCTTATGTACCTCAAATGCAGCCAATATAAAAGACAGGGTAGCACTGCCTGAAAAACACAAAGAGTAAATATCACTAGATTCCCCTGGTATAGGATTCTCAGTATCAATATACTCAGAACTGATATAGCAAGACTTAACCACCTGTACAGAAAACCTCCTATAAAGTAGAAGCAACTGGAGATCAGAGTACTCTGTAATTAATCAAAAAGCATTCTTTACACATATCATATAACCTTAATATGAGTCTTTTGTTTGCTTTGATTTCAGAAAACTAAGGCAGTATCTGTCCCTTTCTTTTTGTAACTTCCTTAGTTGCTAACTTATACCTACTACAGTTAGAAAAGTACTGTTGTGTCCAAACCACCATGAGATGGCAAAGCCTTTAGAACAAGAGCTCACCATGTTTCAGAAGAGCCAAGGACCATTAGCTCTCTACAATTTCAGTTTTATCAGGTGGATCTGCTTTACCAAAACCAGAGGAAAGTTTCAGATCTGCTCTGAAGACTGAGTCCTCAGCAAGTATCTACCCTCTTTGTCCATTTCAGAAGCTAAATGTTTTGGTAATACACTTTCACAAAATCACAATGCTCTATGTGACAGTCAGGGGGAGGTTGCAGCTCTGTTGCAATAGACAAACTCTGAACTTGAATTTTTTGTTTAGCTATTAGGTGTATACACATACATGTACCTCATTCAGTTACCATAAGTCTATTTTACATGTAAATTAATTGTTTTATTGTGCAGTTTTACCATTCCCTCATACTGCAAAGAGTCTTTGCCCTTTATGCCTTTGCACTGAAGCAGCCAGTCAAATGATCCAATCTCAAGATAACAGAGTGCATAAGCATTAGGAGTAGGAGAATAAAGAAATACAGTGTATTGCTGTTTTCCTCAAATTTAATGTTTTCACATTTGGAAAAGCCAGTATCCTTTCCTCTTCATCCCTCTCAAATGATAATGGGTGGAATATTATAACATAAAAACTACAAAATGCATATGGTACACCCACAACCCTGGAAAAGGTTTAAATATTCTTTGGGTACATTTAGTATCTTTTCTCCCACCGCTTTTAGCCATCAGGAGATTTTAAAGACTCTGGGCTTTCATTCATCTATCAACACTAATTGTGGGTAAGCTACTTCTCAACCAAACAGAAGCTTACATATGCTTTATTAGTTACATACTAAAGGTTTTTAATCTCAAATCAACCGCAAATATTTTCAAACAAAATCTTGCAAGATCAATACTTACAATATAGTGGATATGTTGCAATAGTAGGCACATCTAACACTTCATCTGGTCATTTTTCATCATTCATTTTGGGATAAGTCAAGTAGGATAGAACAACCAGGCAGATATATTCTTCAAAATCAGACACTTAACAAAAGCAAGCACTCCAGGAAGTTAAGAGTACTTAAAAAAAAAAAAGAAAAAATTCATTCTCCACAACTGGAGATTCCTCTGGAGAATAATCCTGTAGAGAGGGTATGCATATGTGCACATGCTTTTTAAAGAGACTCCAATTTAGCATCACACAAATTCAGCCAGAAGTTGCATCCTCAATGAAACATCAGTCATCTTCAACAGTTTTTATCCTCAATAACAACTCTGGACTGGCAAAGCCAATACATTTGTTCTATTCTTGTAGTGTGCCTTATCTGATCAAATACTGGTATCTATGCATAGATACCCAAGTTAGTCATCTAAATCACCTTTGGAAACAATGGAGTAGAAACACGTTACTTCCAGGGTGCAGTTCATCTTATCCTGCCATGTATGGCTACAACAAATCAAGAGGCACTTGGGATACAACTATTAATCTTCATTAAGATTTGAAGGGGCCTAAGCCTAATATCTGCCTTAAGAAGAAAGATGGCTACACAGTAGATGAGATGAACTCTACTTCTCCTGTTTAAGGTTAAGAAAGAAGAAGCCTATTTCATTAATTACTGAACTCTTTATACAGACCACAACTCCAACCAAATTACATGAATGCTACAAGTCTAGGAAAGACAAGATATAACCTACATTTCCAGTTGAGCAGCAAGTCTTTTTAGTGCCTTTTGCTAGTCCCAGTTAAGATCACAAGGCCCAACACTGCTCCACCTACATTATTTTTCTTCTTCACCCACCCAGCTCTTACTTAAGTCATCTTAAACCTCAAGTATATTAGCAACAGCATGTCACATAAAACCAATGCTATTGTAATAACACCACATGTTCTTTACATTAAAGTTCACCAGAAGAATCCAGTCAAATGCAGAGTCTGACTGCTTTCACGAAGTACTCTAAAAAAACCAAACATGCAAGCTACACCTTTCCACCTTAACAATAAGCAACATTCAGTCTCCCATTAGTGCCCACTGACCAGCAGCCATAGCAGCAAGGGAATCACTGGAGAGCTGGAATCTAGGAAGGCATCAGAGAGCGGGATGGATTTCCTGGCACCGACTCACACCAGCTACCACCGCTGGGCAAACCGGTTGGGGGAGCCCTGAACCCAGCTGGGATCACAGTGGCAGTGAGGAAGGGTACAGAAGAGGCTCAGTACCACCGTGGGTAAAGACCAAACTCTCTCCATTTGGAGAAAACCAAACCCCATCTCCCAGCTCGAATTCCAGACCTCTGTTCTGTCAGGCAGAAGGGATAACACTCATAGCCAGAAGTCAGACTGAATACAACACGCCTTTCCTTTGGTACAAAGGAGTGAATTTGATTCAAATTTTAATCCACAAAATGTCATTCTAAACATCTGTACACAAAAATCTGTTACATGATCGACAGCCTTACATAAGTTATACATATTTTTTAAAATAATTACAAGATCACTCATAATTGAAGACTAGGATATTTAAAATGCACAGAAATGTTGAGTGTGTTTGATATCCATGTGTCCCTACTTAAATTAACATCTGGCACCCAGAAAGATGGAAGTCTGGAATGCTCTTGCACATAACTGGTGTTTTTAAATTTTGTCAGACAGAATACATTTCACTACATATGGCTTCTCCAATTTCTCTTTCTATTATATCCAGCTTAAAATACATTTTGGAAGTTTAGAAACTCCAAAATCACATCATGCAAACTGATCACTAGCTCTGCTTTATGTTTATTCATACAAAATTGTCAGCTGAGGTCTTCCTTTAATGAGTGTTACTGAAGGAATATCACAAATTCATGAAAAGAAAAAAAGGTAGTTTGTGCATGTGCACTGACTACTGTTAGACTATCTCTCATGCAAAACCACAACACTATTTAAATCCCTTTTACTAATTACATACAAACTCTAAAAATTATTCAAGAGCATCGTGCCTGTATATTGTAGAGTCTTACAATTTCAAACAAAAAACCTTAGAATATCAAACAGAAAGCCTGATTCATAGAAAGATGCATGCCACACAAGCAAGTCTGCCAACCACCTGATAGGTATTTTCTATGTTCAAAACCTCCTCTCATTCATAAAACACTTGAAGGGACTATTTTGCAGCAGATTATTTTCTTAGTCTATCCTTGTGTCTTGTCAGTTTGAAAATGTATAAGGGGCATCATCCCATAAATTAGATTTCTCCTCTACACAGGCAGAAGTTATTTACAGTCCATCAAAACAAAACAACTGATTTACCCTAGGTCTGAGGCCTGGCTACTTTTAATATTCATTAAGTAAATGTTAACCGTAAAGTAATTATTCTGCCACATATGCAAGGACTCCTCTTGAAGAGATCATCAGGAAGGCATAACAATATTTTAATCTACTGGACTACTTAAAATTGTTTAGTTTATTATCATAATGATAATATCTACTATTTCTCATGTTCTTGATCTAACCTTTCAGTCATATGAAAGAGTGGCAACAAACCCAGGATTTATATTGTCACACAGAGAAGTATGGAAAACTCCTGCATATATTAAAATAATGTTACAGTCCACATGCTAATCTGCATTTCCTCATAATGATCTTCCATTGCAGACAGCTACTTAGCTGTTATCTTTGTTACAAATCTGCCACTATCAAAAAGCAAGCCACCTAAGTTTAAACTTCTATACATGTTTCTAAACTGAATTCTGCATGTACAAGTGAGAGGCAAAAATAAAGTAACTAAATTAGAATTTGTTTTTCTATTTCCGGCCCACCTAAACATAAGGCACTGTAAGACATAACATTAAGTAACCACATGGGGTTTTTTGGTGTTTTTTTTTTTTTTTTTTTTTTTGTACACCCTCATGACACTTCTGCATTTGCATCTCCCCAAGATACTGAACTAATTGATTTAGCCAGGAAGGCCTGCATCAAGAGCCAGGCAAAAGGTTCTTGGCTCTGTAAACTGTAATTTCAGTAAGAATGTTTCCGTAGTCAATGAAAATTAGATATTTTCCTTTCCTTTTTTCTCCCGAAGCAGGTTATCAGGATGGAGTTTGCTTTGGGGACTTTTTAGAGTGATTTACTATAGTAAAAATTTGCCAATAACTTAAGTCACATTGTTCACTGCACAAAGCGAGAACAAGAAAAAATGCTGACTCTAAATAATACAGTTCTGAGTACAAGGCTGTCAAGAAGTTAAGCCTGCAAAAAGATCACAAGACACTGCTAACATAGGTAAATCAGTGATTTCACAGATGCCTACAGGAAAAAACAAAGCAACCAAAGCCCACCTAGCCCAAGATGGACAGATTTCTATTTTATAGTTGCCACCTTCCTAATGAATATTCTACTTACTTACCCTGCTTTCCAGAGATTTTAACATTGATATTCCTCCCCCCAACCCCCAAATATAAAACCATCTTCTCCATAACTTTAGTTCTTAATGTAATTACATGAGATGTTCTCAGCCAACATATATGAGACACTCCAGGCTAAAAACCAAACCTCTTCAAATTTATATTTAAAACTTGAATGACTGTAAGAGATTGTATAATTAGGTACATTGCAGACACATGCATGCATAAGCAAGCTGTCCTAATTCTGCAAGTACTCATTAAAGATCAGTTGCACAGGCTTAATTAATATCAGTTCTTCAGCAACTGATCCTGTTGCTGTGCTACAGCAACATTATGATAGCTAGCAGATTTTGGTACTACTTCCACTGTAAGCTCCCTTCTCAGTGTGTGGAGTTTTTTAAACATTCCCAGATAAAAACTTAGAAAGACCAAAACCAAGGAAATTAACATTTTAAGTTCCTATTAGCAATCTGAGATATAGTTAAGGTTTTTCAAACAACAAAGAAACAGAATCAGAATCACCATTAGAAACCCTAACCTTTGTAATTCATAATTATGACAGCCAACTTTTTTTTTTTTTTTCAATTAAAAAAATTTAGGTGCAGTAACCAAATCAAGACAGCCTGACTTCCAGACACATTTCTCTAATCTCCATTAGGAAGGACTGTAACAACTTACCATTAAATTTGAAAAGGCTTTAAAAGATTTCAGTGTGAGAGATATCGATGAAATGCATTTGAGAGGGATCTTCAATGAAACTTCTTTACTCTAGTATGATTACCTGGAAGAAAATGCTCTAACACTGGGTCCTACCTTCCAGTATATCCCCCTTTCTTTAGGTCAATTATTTTCTTAATGTACATTTGAAAGATGTAGTCACAGATTTAAAAATAAATAAATCATTGACTAGAGTCTGAGTAGAACAACACATTCACCGTAATCACCACAAAAGCAAAGAATTAGACATCTAGAAGCGCTCTGTTTAACTAACTCCATCAGAATTCCAGCAGTATGGACAGAGATGTTGTACACGTGTAACTCACCAGCATCCCACTAAGATTGTCCTCCACGTCACTACACTTCTGCTATGAAAAGTGCTGTTCTACAATCACATACTGGAAATTATAAACGTAACAACAACGTAAGTATGAAAAATGGTGAATGCCAACTTACAAGCAAATGTCTGGCAGCTTTCTCTTTAGACTTAACGTATCTTTCTTTTTCTGTTCTTCTGCAATACTTTCCACCCTGACTTGCCAAGTAAGTTACAAACTTGCTTTTCAGTCCCAAACACCAAGGGCAGAAAGCCCAGACCAAACACTTCTTTGGAAATTCCTCCTAAAACATCTAGGTAAGTCTCAGCAAAACAAACAGATTTTTTGTATGCAGAGTTCTTGGTCACATACCTCTTAGCACCTTTAAATGTGGCTGAGTTTACCCAAGTGAGTAACCTCAGTGATTTCAATGATCCTATAACCACACACAGATTACCCACTCTACAAACCCCTGCTGAATAAAAGCGTTTACTTGCTACTCGTAGTGCTGTAATGCAGCAGGTTAGGAAGCAGGCTGCACTGCAGCACCATACCCACTGGAAGTCAACACAGAAGGGACAAGTTTACTGATGTTCCGATTTCTATGTTTTCTTCAGAAAGAAATAAGCAGAACAAAGTGTATGGATTAGGTACGTAACGATAATTTCTCTGATTACGGAACAAGACCTACTCCAAACAGGTTAAATAAGTCACTTTCTTGTATTACTCGTATTTTAAAGTGACAAAACACTTCCTGTTACCTGGGAAACAGACGCTGAGCGACTAAACTTTGGTTACACAGTACTAAATAAAGAAGAGAGAAAAAAATCATAAACCTAGAAAGCCATAAAGTGGCACGAGTGACCTATTCAGCCTGTGTCCTCTGCATAAGCATGAGGCGCATTTCAGCTGGCCCCATTTAGATTGGCCAGAATCAAAGCCACAGAAGAAGAAAACCAACACACATAAGCAGGGAACTTCAGTGACAAGCCACCCTTACTTACACTGCAGGCCTGCCTACACAAAGCAGTGCTTTAGTTCAAACTAAATG
>VYZV01002400.1:126908-142023 GCA_013401275.1 Pandion haliaetus | reverse complement strand
CCAATTCCGGCGCTCACAGATACTGAAGGGGGCCGACCCCGCGCTGTGATAAGCTGGTCCGCCCACCACTTACGGCCGTCGATGTTGCTGCGGGGTGGGGTGGTGGTTGGCGAGCTCGCTCGCGCTCTCTCTCTCTCTCGGAGCTCTACGGTCTCCGCCCGGCTCATCTTTTTTAACTGCTTAATTCTTGTCAATTAAAGCCACTAATTAAGCAGGGAAACTCTTCCCGGGGGGATGAGAGGGGCGGGGGAGGGCCGCTGGCGCGCGGCCCCTCCCTCAGCCGCCCCCCCGGGAGGAACCGAGAGGCCCGAAGCGGGCGGCGGGCCGGGCTTGGCGGGTTCGGCGGGCCGGGTTCACCGGGCTCAGCGGGCCGGGCAGCGTCGCAGCAGGCGAGGCGTTCGCCGCGGTGGGAGGTCACACACGCTGCTGGCCCGGCCGGGAGCCGATGTCGCCTGCTGAGGGTGCAGCAGCAGCAGCAGCTTCGGAGCCGCCGTGGAGAAGTTAGGGCTCCGGGTGCTCTGCGGCGTGTTTCAGTTGTAGGTCGTGGCAATAACAGTAGATGGGTGTTACTTGGGGGAGATACAAAGTTGTCTTTGAAGGAGAAACGCGAACAGCAGGTTTTTTTCTGTACAAAGAATACTAAGTGTGCCTGTTTGGGTTTTGTACGGCAGGTTTGCCCGAGAATACCTTTGAAGGCTTTTCAGACAGTAAAACGGCTGTTTCATAGAGTGAAAAGGACCCTCTTGGTCCTCTCCCACTTTGTAGGGAAGGTCTGCAGAAACATGGTAGATTTCTGATCCCTTAAAAGAAAACACAGCCTTAACAAGCTTGGCACTGCTTAGTGTTCCCGGATGTAAAACCGACAAAGCAAAGGAGCGTCAGCCGTCCCCACTCATCCTCACAGGAGTACAAGTTACTATTCAAGTTAAACTGGGCAAGGATGAAGCAACATCGCACGAAGTCACAGGCTCCATCCTGCAGTTACAGGGATGCCGTGCTGGGAAGCTGACACGAGTTTCTGATGTTCACTCTTGGCTCCTCCAGTTTGAGGAGCTGCCATACCTGCCCCCAGCAAGCCTGCTCACCCCCTGCAGTCTTTACACCCTCCATCCCTCCAGTGCCCCATCACCTGCACCAAGCTTCACCTCTATTTTTTTTATCCCCTTCCCTCTTTCTTATCCTACCCTCTCTTGCTGACTTCCTTTTGGTCTCAAAGGAGCAACAGTCAGCATGGAAGGGTAGAGGGGAACATAAGACTTCTTTCCAAGAAGTTGAATGCCTGCTGTACCCTTACTGTCCCTCCCTTGGTTTAGGGTCCTTCCCCAGAAGGGAAGCTTTTTGGTTCATTCAGTTGTGGTTTAGGGTTTCAGGGGCTTTTTTGTTTTTTTAAGCCTGGTGAAATGTCAGATGCAAAGTACAAGTTTACACAGATGCAATGATTGTATATTTTTGTGAGCTCTGTCCCTCACCAAAACTAACTAAACTACCACTAGTTTGGTTAAGCAGTTGAGTACATCCATCACACCCCCATAGAAGAAGCAGCGTTAGGATATTTTTGTATCACTTAGGCCACATTTATGTTGTGAAATCCACTTTTCAACTACAGTGTGCAATTGAAAGAGAGCCCAGCTCTTTTTCTGGAATACAGTTTTACTTCCTAAGGAGTAGTTGGTGTTAGTCATTTTCCATTACTGAATGCTAGTGAGTGATTACTCAATGCTGATCATGAAGAGACAGACCAGTCTTGCTTTAATCCTACAACATGCAAAGAAAATTATCTTGAAAAATGCAACCTTTATTGGGGTGCTGCTGTCTCAAATTCATGATTCAGGTTCCCAAACCTATCCCCACATTTAGGTAGCCAAGCCACCACAAAACCTGAAAGTGTGTACAAACTGGTTTATATCAAAGTTATACTAAAGAGTACTTCCTCATTTGCAGTGATGAGGAAACTGCAATATTGGTTTAAGTATTCATCTGTCAACACACACACAAGCCTTACAGTATCTGCCAGTTTCTTCTAAAAAGCTCCAAGAAGTCAAACCAATACATCTAGTACTAGTGCCATAAGGCAGTAATGAAAACAATGGTTTTATTTACGTTGTGAAACTTAACACTGGTTTCAAACAGAATAATTACATTTGTGAGGTGGTATCATAATAAACACCACAAAAAGCATGTTACAGAAACAAAGAGTTCTGGTAAGATACACAAGTTTAACATGAGAGAGCAAGCCGTGGAAAAAATATTTGCTGTTTCCATGATCTGCATACAACTCAGTGTGAAAGAGACTTTAAGGACAGAAAAAACTTTAATGATGGAGTTAAGGCTCTTATTTGCAAGTGATCTTCCTACTGGAAGCATATTGAAAATATTTTCTCTGAACAGGTGCAGTTTGAGGACTTAAACCTGTGCAAGAAGCTTCACAATTATGATGCTGTGGAGCTCAATGTCCACATTAACAAGGGCTGTGTCTTTTATTTCCTCTTTATACCACTCTTTATTGTACTAATGAGCCTTTACCATATGCACCTCATGATTAAGACATGCATGCAAGCTAAGTCCCCATCAAATGTAAAAAGAGAAAAGGCATTTCTTCTCTTGTCCCCATTCAGCATGGAACTATAATTGCTATTTCCAGAGTAGAAGGAAATCGGACATCCCTTTGTACAAAAAGCTATACAGAGTAGCTGTAGTTACTGCAAAGTAAACTTGCCTATTTTAGCTTTTAAATTGCATGAAGGTGTAAGCCTGGATAAAATCAAGTAAACCAGCCTTTCAGTTAAAAGCAGCATCAGGTACATCAGGTTGCACCCCAGGTGAGTGAGATGAAGCAGCACGAACAGAATTTTTGCTAGCACTGAAGAGAATGAAGAGGAGAACAAAGCCTTTAATAAAACCTATAACTAAAATGAGCACAAATTCCAAAATGGCATCTAACTAAAACTTGGGACCTTGGTGGCACAGAAAAGGGGGGGATCACCCAGACAGCTCAAAGTCATCCAACTAACGAAGGGACCTACTGTACATTCTGAGGTTCGTTTAAAGCCATCTTCATGCATCTACATACACTGTACGTCCCTTAAAGCTACACACCCATTTCATCCAGGGTTTTGGAAGCCATTACAGGAAAGGTCTTTACTGGAAGTTAGCAAAGGTTTTTTTGTTTGTTAAACAAAATGCTTTGCAGGCATTGTAGGGTACAAAGTACCCCTGCTGAGCACCAAAATGAAAATGAGGTCTTGGACACAGAAAGTAGAGGGGAAGGAAGGCAGGACAGTAGCTCATGCAAGAGCTGCTTCTGATGGATTCTACCTTAATTGCGGGTACAAAGTACCCACTTGTACTCATCACAAAGCCAAAGTAATATGTTCTACAACATCGCAGAAGACATCTGCATTACCCATACACATTGGTCAAATCTTGGCCCATTCGTGCTCCAGTCTGATTGCTGAGTGCTGCCACTCTCTCAGTAGGACTTAACTGCCCTAGCTGGGGCAGGCCAGGCCATCAGTTGGTCACTTTGAAATACAGGTTGGTGCAGACATTCCAACAGTCTGAACACTGCAAGCTGGTATATAAAGGGTGCAAACTAAGTTTTGAAATCCTATTCTTCGGAGCCAAATTTAAAGCCACAGTAAGTGACTTCAGGAGTCAGAAGTATCTAACTGCTTACTCTTTTCCCCTGTTTATTCTACAGAAGTGACCATGTTTGATACAAGAAGAAACAGCATTCTCCATATTGAAAAATTAGCATCAAAACACTGGACTGAATCAAGAGTTCAACTCTTTATTGTTAAAAGATGCTATTAGTCTTGATTCAGGCCCTTAGAAGACTAAATATCCCACAACTAACAACCCTGTTACCTACTAAGGGGAGGAGAAAGTTGGGAAAGGCACACTGCAACACCCAGTTAGCACAACTCACAGGTATCTTTCACAATACATCCATTTTAATGAATTATTTCTGTATAAATCTCTCAAAGGACAGCATCTCACTGCTTTATTCACTCTCAGTCTCTCGGGGATTTCATGAAAGGTCACACTTGAGAATGCATATAACTGTAAAATAACTTTCATTCCTTTATTCAAACTTCACATATACAGTGGACAAAAAGACATTTTAAAATAGATCCATATAATTATATGGATTTTTGCAACATATCAAATTCAGATCAAAATTAAGATATACACTGTATTCCATAACCAAGCTAAAGCTTAAGTGTATATTTCATTTGTGTAATAAACACCAGAAACTACTCTGAATACTGGAACATTCACCAAATTCCACCAAGTGGGAAGTTGTTTACAGCAATTTGGAGGTTCAGAATCCCTCTTTACAGGGGCTATACAACCACACTGTAAAAGTGTTTGAATTAGGCAGTTTCCCTTCTGTTCTTCCAAACAGCCTTCATTTTACAAAAGCAGCTGCTGTAAGTTGCAATGGATACAGGAAGATCTAGACCAGTGGTTTTCAGCATGCAGGTTGCCAACCCCAAATGAGTAGATCATCAGCAGTTATCTTTATATAAAGAACAGCCAGAGCCTAAACTCAGCTCGTCTTCGCAGTCCTGATGTGGACTTGCTCACGGTTGGGCGTTTTTCCTCAGGTGCTAGTAGCACAAGCACTCTTCATGCAACTGGAAAGGACCAAAAGTTTGAAACAAGAGCCAGAAGAGTGACAGTGGATGTGGTTTTAAAACAAAAGTTGGAAGGAACTTCCACGTTCTCATGATAGGCCAAAGAGAGCTCCACAAAACATCCAGTCCCAATGGAAGAGACAATGACAGTTAAATGCAAAATTCAAGTTAACACATTTCCAGTGTAAAAACATTCCCTCCACCAGATGTTAGTACTGCCTTAGTCAGAAACTAACAACTGATTCTGAACACCACTCTTAAAAAATAATACAGCTCTTCTAAAGACTGGGAAAGTACAGGTAATAACGTACTGAAATCTAGATTAACAGGTCAACACTTTACAAAGAAGTTGTAAGACTTAAATAATCCCTTTTTAAACTGCTCAACACATCTGATAAATAGTTCGCATGTCAATCTGATATCTGCTGTACCGTTTGGCTCTTAAATCCCAAACCTTTCTGTAATAGATACCACACCTAGAACACTGTCAAATAAATAGTGAAAAAAACAAAAGATACTGTTTGTTTCAAAGCATGAAGAGTAACAGTGTATCACGCAAGATAATCAGTGTTATACATACAGGGAATGCCATTCTGGTTGAACAGATTATGAAGCAGTATTCTCCATGAAATACTAGGCACAAGAATAAATCAGACAGTTTTTTCTGCCTAATGGACAAGTCTAAACATTCTTGGCAATACAACATTGTAACTGATATGCTTCTCTATTTAAGAGCCTTAATTGCAAAAATCATGAAGCGATGTTTATATTTGTGTCTCTGACAAGCAGTTACAGTTCTGGACAGATTTCTTCTATGCTGTGTGCTCTACTTTCCAGCTGGTCACGAGTAGCATGTGCTGCATAAGAAAGATGACAAAAAAATAGGTAATTCTTCACACTCATTGAGTATTTTCAAAACGCACACAAATATCCTCCTGAAATCATCTTTGCTTCTCCAAAGGTAATGTTTACCGACCCGTCTTAACAATGCACAAGCTTTTAGTTTGAGAGTGCAGAAACTTCCGAAATACTTATTTCACCCTCATGTTCTGAAGAAATGGCTAGCACCATTGTTCAGCATACCAAGCACTGAATGCTCACCACCCCTGGAACTGGGAGGATTTAACCCAGGAGTTGAGATAGATCAGTTTGCAGAACTAACATATGAGGTTCCTGAAACACAAGCAAGCATAGTACTTTTCAGGTCGAATTTCAATTCCAGATGAGACACTTGAAAACAAAACAAACTTAAAAATGAAGGAGCACAGTCTGTTGCGTTTTTCAGGAAGTCATTAAACTCATGGTTTTAAGCCAAAGAACAGCAATAAATCAGAAAAAGCTCTCTCACTGATGCTTTTCATATGAAAAAGCTCACTATATATATAAATAATGTATGAAAATTCAGTGGCATAAAGCAAAGATCAAAGAAAACCACATCCAGATGATAATAATCTTCAAAAAAGGCCAGTTAGGCTCAGGTATGAGTTAGACTCGGTAACAAGTGGAGTTTAACAAGTGAATAGCATAGCTAACAAGCAGAACCAATTTTGTATGCTCCCAGCCTTCTCACTTAAAGTCACCTTTAGGGTCATGCTCACCCTGGTTAAGAAAACACAATGTAATCTGTGTCTACCAAAGGCCAAAAGGGCACACCCAGTCATCTGACAGCTAAACTGATGAGCAGTATCAGCAGAGTTATCATAGCAGTCAATGCTAAATGAACTATAAAGAGAGAACAATAGTTTTGCTGCTTGTCAATTGAACTGCTGTAGATCCCACCACTGTAGCTGATAATTTTGTGTAGCAGAAGTAAAAACAGGTCTGCACTGCAATCATGCTTAAATCTACCTACATCAGGAATCTTCCCTTCAGTGATTTCAAAGAGAATTTCTAAAAGAAATGTGTTTATGGAAAGGAACAAAGGTCACTTTTGCTGGCAAAGTCTATTTACATCGTTTCTGGAGTCATAAATAGGGAGTAGCCAGAGAAATTCCAGAGAAGCTGAAACGCTGAAGCAAGCAATCCTAATGCAGTCTATAACAACTTTAACTTTCTTTTTGACCAAAAAGCTTGGCTGCTAGAATCCATGTGCATGGGATAAGGTACAGCTACTTGAGGCAAGAAAGGAAATCACCTATCCATTTAAAACACTTGATAGCCCACAATGAAGACAGGGGCAAAAACATACAAACAGTTCTCACCATTACTGACTGGACTGGCCATCTTCATTTCAATCAGCAAGAAATCTCAGTCTGTAACCAAGAAGCGCAACTCATATTAGCAGACCTGGTGGTATCTGACAGAAGCTTTCTTAAAAAGCTGTCCTAAGTCTTTAGCCCCTTCTTCAAAAGGAGAGTGTAGAGATTAGAAGAGTACTGTTAGTTTTACTCAAATACAAAGCAGACAGGATTAGAGGGTAGAAAGGAACATCAAGTAAGAGAAGCACAGAACCTTTAAGGGATCTTCACGGACAAAAAAATTTCCAAGTGAAATGAGGGTCTCAAATTGCCTGAAAAACAATCCAGGAGCCAGTGGAGCCCTAGAGTCACAACAGACCACTACGAAATACCTCTTATGTCACACCGTTACCTGGAATGATCATCAGTACTATAGAAGTCATGTTATTCCACTGGAATAAAAAGACACTGCTCTCACTTACATAGATTTACAGGTCTCAGACATAGTAGGTGAATGGTAGCAACATCACCAGACGATCTTGGTAACTTCAGAAGAACTGAAGTCGAATAGAAGAAACTATCAAAATGTATCTACAATACAACATGCAGAAAAAGACAGACATTTCCTTTGCAGTTAAAGGCAAGTGTCAGAGCTGTTAGTTTAACAGAGTGAAGCCAAAATAAGCCATCACAAAAATCAGCTCCTGCATCACTCAATACACTGAGTAAAGAAAACCCTCCTTTTCTGCTCTATAAGAAAGCATTTTAAAATACAATGTATCTGAAGTCGAAGAGCTCTTCAAAAGCTATCCAGATGAAAAATCTTTCCACATGCTTACAGTCCTAACAGGGGAATCTCAGGAACAAGAATATTAACAGCATTTTGATCCCCTTCCATGAAGGAAATAACCAAATCGAAATACTCTTTTAAATACCCAATTGCTTAATATGACCAAAAGCATGGCATGACCAAAAGCAGACTAGCAAAAAACCCAAGTAGCGACTGTTAAAACTAGCTATTTGAGAGACATTCCGTAGTCCTAGTATCTGTTTAATTAACATTTACGAATACGGAGATTCTTCTGTGCCCTCAGAATACAGATCAAAGTGTGATAAAGAGATGTCATCTCAAAAAAGTTACTTCAGTAAAACTTCAACATTACATTGACACAGCTTTGTTGCTGAACATTTATCACCTCAGTGTAGGAACTTCTTAAAACATGGGCAGTGGCAGAAGACAGACTGTTTTGTCCATATTCTATCATCCTTTGACCAACCATGTCACAAAGAATCACACATGATCAGTCTGAGGGGATTCAATTCACCAGCTGCTACAAAAGTGAGACCAGTATTTAACCTCAGAAGAATTGATTGAGTACACAGACCAAAAGCTATGATACTTGATAAAGAGATTAGGAGATAACGAAACATCAAGGTTTAAACAGAATGATACAAAACAAAAGTGAAGAATTGAGAACTACATCAAGTTAATAGAAAGCATTTCTATATGCCATGGTGTGGAGGTGAACCAGTTAGTTAATGGGTTGATAAACTGGCAAACAGTTATGTTTATGGAATCCAGTGGCCATGAGCAGTCTAAAATTGATAATTACCAGTGGTGGCTCTGAAGCTGGTTATGAGGCAAGGTGGAATGGACTTCAACAATAGAGATGGAAAAATGCTGCAAAGGTGTGCCTTCTTTCCACTGGCGAATGCAGCTGGGGAGCGGAGTTGCCTCTGTTTTACAGCAGAGTGCAGAGAGATGGCAGCTTCAAGCCATGGAGAAAGGTCATAAGGTTGCCTATTGGAGCCCTCCTTTCCCCTGGAGAGTGAAGTTCTAATAAATAGCCATTATAAGGCATATGTTAAGTTACTGGATAAAGTCAGTCCATTAATGGGTCTCAGACACATACCAAATGACCCTTTCAGAGCAATTATGAAGGCATTAGTCCTCCTGTAATGAATAATGGGACTAAAGTGTGCAATCCACAGAACTTAAAACACACACAACTTTGCAAATCACCTTTTTATTGTGTGGAACTTAAACTAATTTTAGAAGAGTTCCTAGTTCACATGGTTGTGAAAAGCAAATGTGAACCAAGTTAAACCCATGCAGCATCTTCCCAAGTCTGCAGATTGCGCTAACATTTCATAGCTTTGCCAAGCAACAGATGAATGTGACTTACAGACTTCATTGCCACTACTCTCATAAGCAACAAATGCCAATTTTTTTAATGCCAAAAACTTGTTTGAAGCGCTGTTACATACAGAGGTGGGTAGTGAACAGCTATAATTATTCACCAGAAGGCCACCACAAAAAACAAAGACTTCTACTATACAGTCTACCCTTTTCACCCAGAGAGAAGCTTAAAGATGAAAGAGGTGTCAGCCTCTAGAGTTTTATGAGTTTCCTATCAAGAGACGGCCCTAAAGCAGGTTCCAGAAATAGCTCCCAGCTGAAAGTCCCAGACTTTCTTCCAGTAGCTGCACTAAAAGCAAAGCTAAGGGTCTTATCCCATACTATAGAAATGAACATTACCACTTAAGGACAAGCGTGTACTGAAATCCTAACAGCAGTTTTACATTACAGTAAGACAGGCAAAAGTTCTTACTTCGGAAGTTAGATGCACTCCTCTCAACAGGGAGGAAGCACGCATGCTAGTTTCCCACTGCTGGCTACAGGATAGTTTGGGAGCAGAACAGGAACTGAACCACGACATACGGCCAGGCTCTCCCATGCGGCCACAGCTTTAAGTGTTCTGTACAGGACAACTCTTACTTTAAAAAGCATGCTGGCAACTTCACTACCAACAGTTATGCTGGGGAAACAGTATGAAGCAGAGGTGTTTGCTTTTCTGTTATGTCACAACAAACAAAAGCCCACATGCTACTTAGCAATACTGATGATTTTGGTACCATGCTACAAATCTACCTAGCAAGACATCATGCAGTATTGCACATTGAGCGTTACATACATACTGTACCCTTTCTATTTATTCTCATACTTGAGTGTATTCATTCCCCAGCAGCTGAAAGGACCACCAGTACTCAAACATGCTTTGTGATTAATCAGCAGCTCACCATGTTCAGTAGCTTCTGTATTCATTGTTTCTACATCTGCAGCATCATGCATCTCTTCATCCTCATCATCCTCTTCTTCACCATGTAGTTCCTTTGCAATGAGCTGTCTTGCCAGTTTGATGTTTCGTCCTTCATTGTAGTGCATTTTTCTCTTCATTTCAAACTGTTTCTTTTTCTCTGTGGACAAAAAAAAAAGCGAGTATTTCTTTCTTCCCTTTTAAAAAAAAAAAAAATCAGCTTATTTCCTCTTCAGAGAGGCACTAACTGCTTCCTAGGTCAAATTTATTCCTACCTTGAAAGTGCACTGATTATATGATCAAGCAATCACTGAATTAAAATTATTTTCTTCAAGCAGTGGAATGTTCTTTTAAATGAGCCTGACTTACAAAAAGGCTAGTAATTAATGGACTGGAATGGCTGAAGCACTTTTAAAAGAACCTGTCTGCAAGTAAGAGCAAGTCCAAACCAAGAGCAGCATGTAGTAACAGCATATGAAATTCCAAAGTTTCACAAGCCTTGTTCTTAAGTAAACCTAAGGACAAATTGAGACGTCCTGTTGGGACAGAAGGTGAACTTTTGCAGAGGTCTGACTTGACTCCTGGCTAACTACCAAAGGCCTCTTATAAGAGATATATTTACCACATGTAGAAGAAAATATTTTCCACTTTCCCCACGGCCTGAAGCCTAACTTTGCTCAACATATTAAACACTAGCAGGTCTAGCAGTAATGCATTATAATTAAATTAAACTTTTCTTATTGGTAGCCCCAATGCTGTTTTTTTCTTCCTTTAGTATAGTAAGGTTACATGCTCAATGCTGGGGCCAGGAAAGATGAGAAGGAACAGCTAGATAACACAAGCCTGAAACCTTAGAAGTATTATTGTTTCACTGTTTCCTCAAAATGTTCTCGCCCAAGCTAACACAAAACAACATCTTTGTTGAAGATGCAATTTGCTTCGGAATAAATGTAGATTTCCTGCTAGATCCATCTACCAGTTGCTGTGAAAACAACAGAAATATCATCTGTATGTTTGCGAGCAATTAGTAGCATCTTGATTGCAGCGATACTCATTGAATTAAGGCTACCTGAAATATGTTCAGATTAAGAACTATTCCCTCACTCCAAAACTGGAAGAGCTTCTTATTTGAAAAGTCTAGGCTTCTTAAGAGGAATTCCCACACCTTAGGCTTGTATACAAGCAGGCAGCCAGTAACAGCAATTTCCTGTTTATATGTAGATCTCAAACCAAACAGTCCTGATCAGAAACAAACAGCATATTTGTTCAATCTTTTACTTACCCTTCAAAGACTATTTATCTCCATTTCCAAGTCACAACATTTTTCTGATAATACTTCTTCCCAAGTATTTCTTACTGAAAATCTGAAGCTATTTGTAGGAAAAACAACAAAACAAAGAAAACAACTTATGCCTACCTCGTTCTTCAGGTGTTAAGTCTTCATCCTCTTCCTCCTCCTCACTGCTTTCCTCTTGCTTTGCTATAATCTTGGGTCCTTTACCTTCAGCTGCAGCTGCCAGTCTACATAAATCATGCAACACAAAATGCTGAAACAGCAAGTTTTTCACTATTTAAAATACATGAAATTTCAGAACATTCATACAACTGCTTTATTCATTATTCTTGCCATATTTATGTGTAGTAACAACCTGCAAGAAGTTTTAAGTACCAGTGGCCCCATCAAACACTGAAAACAACTTAATTTGACAATAGCAAGAGTTTGACTTCTAGAGAAACCAGCAACACCTTTCCATAAAGAAAAACTACTCCAGGAAAGAGAAAATTATCTTAACACTTAGTCAAATTTCTATGACAATACTTACTTTTTACTCAACACATCTGCTTTTAAGGGCTCATTTGATTCTGAATCACTCACTGCATCCTCATCATCTTCTCCTACCATGCTTGGAGAGCAAACAAAAAGTAGCCTTTATCAATAATTTGCTGCTTAAAATTTGCTTGATAAAACAGTCAAAACCCTACAACACTCAATTAAAAGACTACTTTAATATTTTAAAAACTTTCTAAAACTAAATATCGATATGACAACTTTATATTCTAGTACACAGATGTACTGATTTTTTTTTTTCAGTGAACAAGTCAGACTTATTTATTCCATTCAAAGCCTAAAACCTGCTGGACAGGAACCTTCTAAACATTGACTTTGTCCTTTTTGACAGTTCTCCTCAATAGCTATAAGCTTTTATTTAGAAGCTTTGTAAATCTGAGTGTGTTGCATATATCCAGGAGGTCTGCACAGTCTGTCAGGCAATCAGCTACAGTACATACTACATCATCCACAAAGTCAATTTTACTGTAAAACTATGTCACCTGACATCATTTAGGACAGCAGTTCAGCAAGCCTACCTGTGATAAGGAGTACTTGGCTCATCTATTTTCATCAAGCCATAATCTTTGCCTGCTGGGTGGTATGTAGCTATGATATTCATTTCATCCCACTTCTGGGATTTTTTACTGAAAAAAGAAAACAAAGTTAACTTTTCTTATATTCTAAAAACAATTAGTTCTGTTTGGCCACAGAAGGAACATTTAGAATGTCTTTTGACCTCTACTACATACTAAGCACAAAAAATATTGTTATGACACACAGGCATGTTCAAAGTATGGCTATTAAATAAATACTTTTCTATACATACTTGAGTGAAGTCATGACAAATTATCTGTGCAACTTAATTTCCCTAACAATTCACCATACCTAAATAAACTCAGTGATCTATAAATGTATTCTTATTCATATACATACCTATGTTTTTTTCAAGAGACTACCAGTCTTGTTCAATCACTGTCCCATTAACTGTCTGCTTTTGGTATAAGTTACTGTAAAAATCATTATTCTTCTTATTACAACCCACAAACACTTCAACAAAACCACATACCTTCCACCACTTCACCTCTGCTCAGTGAGCTGCTATGATTATTAGTGAAACTGTTACATAAACAATACCAACTAACAAATAACTTCCTGCAGTAAAATAAACAGCACTGAGCAAGCTGGTTATTAATACTGCTTTTGTCATCCTAAATTGGAATCATAAAACAGAACTGATTTACTACTGTAACTAAGCTGAGGGAGTTTCACATTTTACGCAGACAGGCACCAGTGATGTTACATTATTTAGAATTTCCACAATTAATCAGATAATGTACCATTTTATGTATATTTGCAGAAACAAAAGCCCACCCAGACTGACAAAATATATAAGCCACAAGGAAAGCAATTGCCTCGTGGCCAGAGGAAGAGTCACTCCTCCACCAATCTAAAAGCCACAGCAATGTTTAATCAACAGAAACTAGCAGGTTCCACATTTTCTCTATAAAGAGCATTGCAAGCTTCATACAGGGTGGTCTTTCCCTTCAACTAAACCAAGAAATTTAACTTTAGAATAGTAAAATAATTCCACTATTCAATAATACTTTATGCATTAACATATTCCTTTTGCAAATTACTATTTAAGGAAGCAAATGTTACAGGGCTTTGTTGTTTTTTTGGTTGGGGGAGGGGCTTGGTGGGCAGTTGGCTAGAAGACTTTAACATAACTACTCTTATTTAAACACAGTCCTTTCCAATAACAAATTTGAAAAATATCTTCAATCTCAATAATGCAACTGCTCTTGAGCAGAATGCTATCCTTAAAACAAAACTGATAAAACATAATTCCAAGCACAAACTAAATTTTACATTTATGCAAGACCACTGCATAATACAATGGGAAAAAAAACCTGAAGGGATAAAAAAAACAGATGCAGGAGTTGATGCTGAATCCTACATGCCACAGAGTTATACTCCAGAAACGAATACAAATTAAGTGATCTTAATCCCCTTAGCATATAATAACCAATGCCAAACTCTCATGTTAGAGGGTTCAGATCTATTTAATCATTTTGTTCGAACTGCAACACAAGGATTGCAACCTAAGCGGACAACACGTGAGTCAGACTGCCTGCTCTGGCAGAGTGGAGAGTCATGAGCTTCACGATGACAAAGCAAGAGCTCTAGTCTAGGAATGGCAGTTATTCAAACCTATCTATTTAGGAGTCAAAAAATCACCAGTTAAACATCAGCTAAACACCTGCTTAAAGTTCACGTATGACTAACATAAGATGATCATATGGTTACATAGTAAGCGCATGAGAATTTTTATTAGGCACAGCAGTTGGACAATGGTACGCAGCCCTCGTAAAGAGACGGAGCTTAGTTGAAGGGGAAACATAACAGATGGGAGAAACTCCCATCACATGCTTTGTGTTCACCACACTTGCCCAGAGTGCATCAAGGTTTATTGCCTAAGCTCACAACTCCATACCTAATAATAATATTGGCAACCTTAGAAGAATCTCTTTGGCATACACTGCTCTTGAAGTTAGACAGCCTACAACTAGCAATTCAGTAACTTATAAATAGAAAATTGAGGAAGCTTTTAGTGGCTTAGTTTTTCGCCCTCATTTCTTTAAACTCAGATTCCAACATGAAAAGCCTTGGCTGTGGAACACTTCCCAAAGCACAATTTAGAATTCAGCTAGGGAAAAAAATTATCATTAGTGGCAAACAGACAAACATGTCATTTCACCTCTCCATATAAAAAGCCATCACAGGAGAATGACTAAATGCTGTAAAAGCCCACACCTCCTTTGACCATCTCCAATTTAGCATGCTTAGGCATGCCTGAGCAGCATAACATTAATGATAGAGCTTAGGACCATCACAGAAAAATACTTCCTGACACCCCTCAGATACAGAAATAGGAAATCTAATCTTCCTTAGGAAAATCAGATTTGAAAAATCTCAGAAGTGCTCATTTGTATACTTTCACATCTTTAAATACATGTAATCATTTAATTTGATACCACACCTTGACAGGCAAGAAGTTTCTGCAGCAGTGTCACTGAAAGGAACAAACTCACACCTCATCTGCTCCTACCATAGCACTCTTCTCTTGCCTGTTCCAACACAGGCGCTTGCAGGCACACACACAGACTTAGTTACCTTGTAAAACATCAGCTCAGCTCACTCACAGGCTCTTACAGGAGCCTTAAAGCAAAAAAATACTGTATGCCAAGAACATGCCTACCATTAAACCATGATCTTAGCTCTCAGGATGCAGTTTCAGTGGCGTCCCAATTTCACAAGCTTCCCTCTTGCATCATATTTTCATTTAGGAAGAATTTTACCATCACTGAC
>VYZV01002400.1:86366-124824 GCA_013401275.1 Pandion haliaetus | reverse complement strand
CGGCCGGCGGACCCACAAATCCCCGCCCGCCGGGAGGCGCCCTGCGCGCGCGCCGTGCGTTTGCCAGAACAGGGCAGGTGTGTCACGGGTCTCCGCGACAGGAGGAGAGAGGCCGCGGGGTGTCCGGAGGGCTCGGGCACTAAAAAGCTCCCGTTTCTCGGCGGGATTTGCGGGTCCCGGTTCCCGGCCGGATCCAGGGGCGGTGGCCGCCCCGCCCGGGGCGGGGGTGGGGGGCTGCAGGCTCCCGGCCCCGGGGCTCAGTGCTGGCACAGCCACCCCGCCGTGGGCTGGCAGCGCAGCTGCGAGGGGGTGGGGGCTACGGCATCGCCAGCCGTATGAGGAAGAAAACAGGAATCTGACCGAAGCAGTGATGAAATGATCTGCCCCAAAAATCTAACGCACCTGGGAGCCGCCGTGCAGCTGTCAGAGCTGTCAGCAGCCTGGCGCGTTCTCCATCATCCTTACAGCCTGAGGATGCGGGCGGAGTGTTTGATTTTGTGTCACGGGAACTGTGGCATTAGGACTTTAAAGGGCTGATGGTTTAAACGTGGCAGTTGTTTCCCTGCAAGGCCTCCCTCCCGTGTCAGCTTCCTCCGACCCATCAAGACCCGCAAAATGCTGGCTCCTTGCCCAGCTCCTGCAGCCCTCCCTGGGCAGGAAAGCGCTTTGCTGCACGCCCACACCAATCGAGGTCCCACCACGGGAGGTATAGAACACTTCCTGCACATTTACAGTATTCTATGTCCGCATCGTTATTTCTTCACACCAGTGGAAGCAGCAGGAGATGGGGGTCACTGCCAGCCAAAGCCACGACGTGGGTTTGCTGGCATGGCTCAGGTGTGGGGGAGACCCACACATCTGAACCCAGAGAGCTGGAGACACCTCCAGGCTCCTGGAGCAAACCATTTAACTTCAGCCGTGGTTGCTTATGTTGCATTGCATTCCCCCTCTGGTGGTGCCATGGCCTCAGAGGAGGGGCAGACCCCACACGCCAAACCCCTGGCCTGCTCGAAACGGTCATGCAGCTGGGAGGGTACAAAAGCCCCGAAGCAGATATTTTTGTTTTCATTTTTAATGAGTCGCATCAATGCTATTCAAGCAGAGTTGTCGCGGTGCCTGGTGAACGCCTGCCTGGGCAGATGCAGTGCCAGCAGGCGCTCGGCAGGTACAAAAGCGGTGAGCAGGATGTAGGTAGAGCCTGCCATCTCTCGGTGTTTGGGGAAAAGCCTCCAGAGGAGAGATCAAGGGAGCAGCCCTGTCTCTTTCTGTCTGCTTACGGGTAATCTCAGAGCTGACCCCTTGGGAGTACAGGACTGGCCTCACTAGAGGCAAGACAGGACACATACAGACACTGGGGATGGAGGGATGCTGAACGTCTGGTCATTTTTAGACTTTAAATACAAAGGGCCAGATCTGATTTCTAGTGAGGAGGTCCTCTGACTTGGCACCAACAGATGCCTCTGGCCCTGCACCAGAAAACATTCAAGACCTCCAGTCTCAGTTCCCAGGCTGTAGGATCGACCCACTGTGTCTGGGCATTGCTGCTGGGAAGGCACTGCCCGCAATGTAGCTCAGACACCGTAGACTCCTAGCAGGCCCAGAAGCATCAAGACTAAAATGGGAAAGAAACCTGGAACTGTGTGATGAAAGGTTTTTCCCCAGGACTAATACTTGCACATGACATCTCGTACCCTTTCCCATCCACATACTGGAGAACTCACAGCAACAGCAGATCTGGCCTGGCGCTGTGTAACTGCATGCCGGGAGTTATGTCTCGGGAGGACAGTTACATTGGTCTGTGGGCATCTGAACTTCATGGTTTCTTTTCTTCACCCATTAGCTTTGAACCAGTCAGTTACTCTGCGAAAGTCAGGGCGAGATGAAAAAGCAGGGAGAGCGAGAGAGGGAATGACAGCAAGGAGTAACTCAGGGCTGGCAAACTACCGTTAGCGAAAGGATTATTACATTTCTCTATTACATAGAGAAATTCTAATGGATAATAAAGCAAGCAACAAAGTTCATCGCTGGCCTGGTGCTGTGTCACTGCGTGCTGGGAGTTACATCTCGGGAGGGCAGTTAAGTTGATCTGTGGGCATCATTTTCTCGGTGTCAATCTTGTAGGACTGGAGAACGCTCTTCAGGTGCTCCACGGTTTCTGGGTGCATCTCAGGAGCTCTTGACATAATCCAGGCGTAGTCAATGTGGAAGAGCCAGAGGATGTTGGTGCAGGAGTAAACCAGTGAATAGTTTTCATAGTCAGTGGAGATGACCCAGTAAGGGGCTGAAGGCATGACTAGGAGATAGAAGAGCACCGTGAACACCATGGGTAACCAACTCTGGACTGCTCTGCAGCACTAGAGCCACGGCTCCTGGTGCTGTTCCCACTTTTGCTGCTCCTGAGCCCCATAATCGTGGTCAGTACAGGGAGCTGTAATTTATAAAAGCCTATCAGGTCTCCATGTTCTGCCCAGAAGGACTCAAAAAAGCCACAAAGCCCTGACTAGGGAGGTCTTGCTGGAAAGTTAAGACTATGACCTGAACAGCTCGGACGGGCCACTGACAACCAGCCCAGCTCACACCTGTGTGAGGGTGCTTGCTGGCAGGAAGGAGCCCTAGGGCTGGGAGCCGACACTGGTGTTCTGAGGAGCCCGAACCATCAACTGCCTCCCCACCACCCACTGCCCCACACAGCCAGCTAGAGCCCAGGTGGTGGGAATCAGTATAGCCCATCCCATCTCACCAGCACCAGCCATGTGAGCCAAATTCTGTTCCCCATCAGGCTGCTATGCCCAAAGCATCTGCTCTGATGAGGGACAGCCACTCCAGCTTCAAACTGTCAGGCAGAAAGCAGAGGTGGGTCCAGTGGGCAGGCGTAAGTGCCCTGGGATTTAATTCTGATGTACTCGGGAATGCTGGGTGCTGTTCTCTGGGGCTCGCATCCAGTGAGGATGACTGGGGTTGCACACTCTGCGGGCAAAATGGCTGTGGGTGATGCCTTAGCAGGGCATAATTAAGTCTGGCTGTGCTCATGAACAATTAAGTGTCCTTTGCAAGTACCTCTGCTCCTCCTATTTCTCCAAATAACTCCTCTGTGTGAGTGCTATGAAACAGCCAAGGAAAAGGTGTGAGAGAGCAGGTATGAGGGAGCAGAGTAAAAAGGGAGCCAAGAAGAGACTTCTGCTCACTTTCCAAGCGTTGCTGCGGACAGGGGAAAGTGCTCTGTAACATGAGTAAAATGCACTGCACCTCGGCAGGCCCCTGTCATTGACAAGGGAAAAAAAAATGCAAATAAACCCACATTATTAAAGGTTATTAAAAGGCACTTGTAAGTAGAGGCAGGGTGGGCTAGTAGCCCTGCCGCTGTGTTCAGAAAAACAAGCCTACTACTGGCCCTTGCAGCAGCTGTGGGGCTGCCTCCCCCACCTCCCCCCCTCCCTGTCCCCATCTGTGAAATGACCTGGAGGGATGGTAATTCTGTTGATCTTTCTCGCTTTGAGATCAGTGGGTGAAGAATGCTCCACCACATGCTCCGCCACTGTGGGGGCTGTTGCTGTAAATGATGTATTAATATCACCAAACCAGTGCCTGCTGGTCACACCACCTGTCCTAACCCTTTGCCATTGCCCTGTCATGCTGCGCTGAAGTTACCGGGGCAGCTTTGCCTCTTGCTTTGCTAGTTTCGCACCCCTGATGACATGGCAGGGGTGCCTGCTTCATGCAGGCGCTGCCCTCCTGCGCTGCTGAGGCCAGTGGGCACCAGGGAGCCAGTAGAGGCTGTGAGCCTCCCAGCCACACACTTACACCAGTTAAAGCGGACGCCCAGCTTGGCTGGCTCCTTTACATCCATGTGCATCATTTCTCCTTCAACTTCATTGACTTTGCCATTGGAACTAAGGGGAGAACAACAAGGCAAGAAATAAAATCAGATTAATTTGATTTTTTTTTTTTTTTTTTTTTGCTTTCAATACACCATCCCTCCTGACGCATCCACCTGCCAAGAGGTGGCTGTAACACGTACCAGCTAACCACAACATCCCCGGAGGGACAGCTTGCCCCTGGGGATGGTTTCAGCAGCACCCAGGGCATACCAGGTCCTGGGCCAGGGGCAGCAGAGCAAATGCTCTCCCAGGTTAGACCACCCCAGTGCCCCAGGGTGCCTCTTTCCAAGTGCCCCTGCCAGCAGGGTGTACTTCGGTGCCAGGGGGTCAGTGGCAGAGAATAGGGAGAGCAAGACCCCTCTGCACAGGATGGGAGGATCCCAGCACTGATCTGCCAGGGAGCAGCTCAACTTCTGCTAGTTGTGGAAGGCCTGTGTTCACATCTGTTTAATCACCTGCTTTTTTTCCAGGTCATGGCACATTCCTCCTCACACAAATTACCTGTCGCTGCTTGGTGATCCAGGGTTTGTTTCACTGCTGGTTCAGAGCACTGCCTTGCTGGCAGCAAGCCCTACAACTCGGGCTGCCCATCTTATAATTGCATTCTTCCCCAGATGCCTCAAGACCTGGACGCTGCCTGTGGGGCAGGAAAGTTTCACGCTTCCCTGTGCTAATGCTGCCAGCAGCAGAGGTCAAGGGGCTGATGCTGGAGCCGTGCACAGTGCACACCTGACCCAAAATATTCCTGACATTTCAGGGTCCCGCGCTGCTGAAATGGTGACATCAAGTGTCAGATTAATCTCCCACAGATTAATGCAGGCGCAAATAAATGGCCAGCTGTTTGCCAGGCGCTGCCCTAGCAGTAGAGCTGCAGAGACAGTGCTGCGCGGTCAGCAAGCGGCATGGACGCTGCTCTCTGCCGGACACGAGGGATGAGTTGCTGCGTTGTTGTTATTGTGAGCCAGAACAAAGTCCCCATGCCATGCCAGGGAGCGCAGGGGACAGCACTACATTCTCCGCTCAATCCCTCTTATTCATTCAGCCACTCACAGCAGCACCCCACAACAGCCAGGGCTGGTGATGGAAACAGATTAATTAATATCTGCATCTGTCCATGCGAAAAGCCAGGAGGGCTTGGCATAATTGCCAACTATCAAGTATAATAAAGGGAACAATCAGTGCATTCACTTTGCTCACTGATTTAAACTGGCAATGGTTGCTGATCTGCTTACGCACCAGTTACTACCAGTGCAAGGTGAATGCTCCAGAAAAAAGCAGACAAATATTTGCTTAAGTAAAAATGACCCACGTGCTTTACCTTCCCTGACCCTTTGCATCCCTTTGCTCCAGAGCAGAGGAGCACAAAGCACACGCACCTTTCAGCACACAGGGGCACAAGGTGGTGGCTGCCATCTCATAACCAGCCCTGTGACCCTTCCTGGACGGGACCTGGGACATCTGGCTTCTCAGCCATCACTAGGGATCACAAACCAGTCAGGGGGGAAACCCAGGCTATTTCACAGTGGAGTCACCATATGCATTTGATCTCTTTTCTCACTACTCACCTTGGACAACGAGACAGACTCCTGGTGAGCCCCAGGGAAGCACCAGCAGAAACCAGAGAGCCACATCTCTGCTGTAACCACAGCAAAGCCCATTATCCCAGCAGAGCTACTGCAACCACATGGTGCCTCCCCCAGCACCCCCAGATCCAGAAACAGGAAATTTGGAAAAAAATGACCACCCAGGACAGCAAGAGAGGTGACAAGGGTGCCACCACTTCAGCGAGGAAACAGCCTGAACACAAACACTTACAGCATCTCCTTGTTGATCACCTTGAACTTCCCATTCTCCCTCAATGAGTAATTTGCCTGGATGCAGCTTCCTTTCTCAAAACTTGATGGCAGCTTCTCTATCTCGTACCATTTCCCCAAGTACTGATAGAAGAAAGTCCAGAGAGACACTTTTAGCATGAGAGGACTGAGGCAGAGCAGCCTGGCATGTTTGCTGGCACCGTTTTGACTGCTCAGTTCGTTTGAGCATCCACCTCCACAGCGCGGGAGGCTGCAGGGGGTTAGCAGGGCTGCAGACCCACGCTGGCAGCTCCAGCACAAGGCATTGAGATCAGACCTGCCAGCCCCCCCATGCACTGAGGCAGTTTGCCATCAGTCCCAGGCCCCCTTAGCCGCCGTGAGATTTTTAGAAAGCTTTTCACACCTTGTTGATATCGAAGTTTTCTTGGACTGGTGGATCTGGGCATGGTCCCATGTGAAACATCTGGCCTTTCCCAAAGCCAAGGAAGCCGAGCAGGACCGAGAGCCGCACTGCTGTGCCCAGCATGGCTGCACCGGGATGCAGGCAGAAAATGGACCTGGGGAGGAGGAAAATAGCTGAGCTGGGGCCTCCCTGGAGCAGAACTTTGTGTGAAATATGGCAAGAAGGACAGGACAGCTGCAGCAGGGCACCTCAGGAGCACAGCAAGGAGAAAAGGATCACGAGAGGAGCAAAAAGCCGCTGTGTCAAATAAGTCCCCAGCCCAAAATGGCCTCAGCTGTGCTCAAGCTGTGCCCAGCAGCTCTGTGGGAAGCAAGGCAATGCCTGGTGAGAGCACCTGTACCCATGACCCACACCGGACACCTAGCAAGATGCAGGGGTGATAAATGCCCAAGCACATGCAGGAGCATCATCATCTGGCCAAAGCTGAGGTAAGAGGAAACGCAGAGACATTTGCCATAAAATGCTGGAGCACAAGGAACATGCTCCAGAGCTGGGGCAGAGCTGGGGCCCTGGGACATGGAAGTGAGCAGTGTACACATGCAGGAGCCTGCATGGCGAGAGGGACATCCCCACGGGGCTGCCTGGCCCTGCAAGGCAGTGGAGGGACAGTACACTGCCTCTGGGGGGGCGGTCTTTGTGTGCCAGGATGTACACAGCACTGCAGGGTGGGCAAGTTGGTCAAGACTCAAATTAGCACCAAATAAAACATGAACCAACCCCCAAAAGCATGCTGCAAGGAGGCAAAGGACACATTTTCCTGTGGAGCAGAGGCAGGAGCTGTGCTGCTCACCCCCAAGCAGCCCCTGGAGCCAGGATGCTGCCCACAAGCTTCGGGCTTTGCTTGGGGCAGGTTGGCATGTACAGACCCTGCAGCCCAGGGCTGCTCTGCTTCCCTGGCCAGAAACTCCTCTGCAGTAGCATTTTCCCCAAGTTTAAAAGAAAAGCCCAGTCCATCTCCAGCTGCAGGGCATGGGCCCCACTGTGGACACAAACTCAGCTCCCATTTTGAATCTCTTAATTCAGAAACGTACCTTGGCTGATGAGGTGGAGTGATGCTCTGCAGGGGACCAGGGCTGCAAGGAACAGCTCTATGGTGAGCCCTCTGCCTCGTCGTTTTATAAGCATGCTGGGATCATCATTATTCAGCACTAGCACAAACCACTCCCTGGTCCTCGACGTGTTTTGTTTTTTTGGCAGGCCAGTCAGCTGCCTTCAATCTGCAGCTGGTATGAAGCTGGAGATGGGCTGCAACTTGGCTGCTCACCCAGGCAAACAAAGGCACCCTACGTGTCTGGGTATCGCTCTGCAGCTGCGGAGCTCTCTGCCATTTGGCTGCTCACAAGAGCCTCAGATCTGGGTACAAACAGTAGGGGAAGGGGAGAAGTGCTGCAGCTTTTGAGAGGGATGGGGGTGGCAGCGGCTCCCATCCTGCTCCCTCTGGCCCAGCAGCAGCCATCACCATGCTCAGGGGAGACATGCAACCTCCGCTGCCAGGGGCCATTTGAGCCTTGGAGACCTTCTGGGCCACTGCAACATTGTGGTCCCCATCACAGTTGCTCACAAGAGTATGGGGAGAATTAAGTAGCGGGAGGCATCACAGGCTCGTCTGGGGAGCTGCAAGACCTCTCAGCAATTTTTCCTCTAGACTTTTAAATCTCACTACAAGGAACGATGCTGGTACAATTAGTTCTGTGCTGACCTGGCAGTTTTTCCAACAGGTGCCCAGCAAATTACTTTGACAGCAGAGCAGCCATCTGTGAAGGCAGCTGGTCCCGAGAGTTATGCAAGGAAAGTTGAGTAACAGACAGGATGCTCTCTGTGTTTAATTATATTTTCTTTTAATCTAATCTCTGTTGAGACTTTTTCTCTAGGTGTGTTTTTACATGCTGCACTGCGTGCTTTACTCACACATGCACACACACTCTGGAGCCTCTGGCTGCCCAAATGCCACCCCAAGAGCCACAAATAGCTCAATCCTGTCCCTTACTGGTGCCATGCTGCTGAGGTGTGCCCTGAAACATGGCTACAGCCAAGGTGCACCCAGGACCTCGATGGCCATCGTGGCTCAGCACGGCTCATCCAACACAGACCCAGCAGCACCGGCCGGGGGTGAAGAGCTCAGGGGAGCACCCGCTCTACCACCCTGCCAGCAGCGCTTGGCATGGGGCAGGGGAGCATGCAGGGGCTCTCCCTGCCTGCACACAGCTCCCTCAGTGGTTTGGCAGCCACCATGTGCATGTCCCTCATGGGGTTGCTCTGGCTGCCTATGTCAAAGTCAGAGGTGTCCCGCAGACCCTCTGCAAGCCCCACGTTCATCTGCACCTCTTGTGATACAAACAGGTTAGAAATCAGAAAAACCCTGGACAGACACCCTGACCTGAATAGTACGAGTGCTGCCACTCCATAGTGCCCTGCAGAGGTGAGATCTACCACCCCACCCAGCATACCAGCAAGCTCAGTTTTTCTCCTGAGCTTGGCTGCCTGCACCCTGCAGAGCAACCAGAGGAGAAAGCACTGCAGAATGGCCAGCCTTGACCACAGCAGAGCATCCGCCCTATGTACGTGAAGACACGTGGAGGTGTGTTTGTGCACGTATCCACATCTGCACATAGAGCACTCTCCTATGGGATGGAACGAGGACTCCCTGGCTGTGGTGGCAGCACTTTGCCCTTGGATGGAGCAGTTCTGATGAAGCTTTTTGCCCTGCTGCAGCAGGAGGGGCTCATGCTCACTCTGGCCTCCAGGCACTGCCCAGCACCCCAGGGCTGCCCTGCAGTGCTGGCCCTGCCAGATGTGCGCAGGTGACTGGGCACTGCGGTTTTGCCTCCAGCACCCTGCCCCCAAAGTCACACCAGAGCAGCAAGACGTTCACCCAGACATGCTCCATGAAACCCACTGCAGGAGCATGCATTCACCTGGGACGTGGCCAGGAGGCAATGAAGAGCCAGGAGCCACCAAGGGCTGACACTCCTTAAGCCCCAGCGAGAGCGGGGATGACATGTGGGGTGGGCTTTGCTGTAGCCATCAGCTCCCTCATAGCCAGCACCAACAGCAGTGGAAGCAAACCTCTGTCCTGGTAGGAGACACAGGGGTCCCACCTCCAGCCAAAGGCAGCATCTTCAGAAGCCCAGTGGCTGCGGTGCGTGAAGCCCCACTCCTCCACTGGCTGTTGCCAGCCAAGGGGCATCCCATGAGTGCCCAGGCACCGCATGCCTTGAAGCACAGATGACAAGAGCTGACAGCCGAGCTCGCTGCTGGCTGCTGGGGCCTGTCTCCACGCAAGCGCTGGCTGCGCCTTTCCCAGGGGCACATTTCTGGGCTCTGCCTGACCACAGCGGGAAGCACCCAGGTATCTGCTACTCCTGTGTTGCAATGGAGCAGGCTTGGGCTTCTGCAGCTGAGTCCCTGCTCGGGGCCACCAGACCAGGCTGTGTCCAGTGGCCACCCCATCCCCAGCACTGCCAGGACTCTCCTGTCATCCGAGCTCCAGCACCCACTGGGACTGCTCACCCACACAGACCAGGGCCCTCTCCATGTCCTGCCTGTCGTTTGGAGTCTGCTCGTGAGCCTGTGCACCTTCAACGCGCACCAGAGCAAGTGTTTGGGAAAAGCATAACCTTATAATTGCACCTAATTGTGGGGTGGGGAGAAGTCATCTCCACCTGGTAAGCAGTTTGTACCCTGGAGCAGAGGAGGGGAGGCACATCAAAGGGCAGGAAGCTGGAGCAGGGGTGGGAGGACAGGAAGTAGGAGAGCTGGGGGGAAACCCGGGCAAAGCTGGGGGGGGGTGGGCACCAGGCACGGTCTGAATGCTTCATGCAAGAATGAAGCCTTCCCCACATTTCTGGGTGATGAGGCAGCTGCAAGGCAGGCCTACGGGGTGCGTGCAGAGCACACGGAGGGTGAAGCGCTGCAGGGGTTGGAGGACAAGGCAGTGCTGCCTGCGAGGCACGTGCGGGCGCAGATGGGGTGTATGGGCAGCGTGCACACATGGGGAGGCAGGAGTGGATGCAAAGCATACACAGGTGAGGTGGCACAAGTTACACAGCATGTCCAGGGGTGGGCAGGTGAGGCTGCCCGGGATGCAGGGCACATGCAGGGTGTGCATGGGACGAGGCAGCGCTGGGCACACGCTGGGCATGGTATAAGGCAGCACTGCGTTCAGGGCACAGTATGGATGGGCTACTTTGGCCGGGATTTCATCATGTTACTCGGTTGTCTATTTCTGAGACAAGGCTCAGCTGGCCCTAGGGAGAGGAGGCAATGGCACTGAGTGCTGCCAGCAAAGAAAACCCCCTTGTTAGAATAAGTTGGAGCTGCAGATAAAATCTTGCCAGGTGAGGGCTGGGACAGGGCAGTGCCACACCACCCATGAAGTTCTACCTGCAGCCATCCTGGCTTACTGCAGAAGTGAGATTGTCCCATTGCACACCCCAGGCCACCCTGAAATCAGCTCCTATGTAACAGAACAGCTTTAGCTGGCCAGGCCTGGTGAGGACCTGGCTCCCCGGGGTAAGGCTGTCTTACCACGCTGTGTCCCCAGCTGGGATTTCAGCAGCTGCAGAGAAGCCCCCAGCAGCTTTCCACCTGCCATGGGATGGGAGAACAGCCAGAGTGACATTGTCCTCTCAACCCTGTGATGAGATCCTTGACATTACTTAGGACAGCCAAGAGGCTACCCAAGCTCTTACCAGCAGGAAAAGCCTCCAGCGGAGGCACTGGAGGGACCAGAAATTCTGGGCATACCCTTTGATTATGGAACACCACCAGCTCCAGCCCTGGGAGTCAGCAGCCCAGGGCTCCATGCCTGTCCCTGTGAGGAAGGTTTCATCTCTAGATGGTGACTGAGCAACCTAAATGCACAGGGGCTGGAGAGCTGCCACTGTCATGGCTATTTTGCACGAACAGATCTTGTGTTCAGGCCTGCTGCCTTTGAAGACCCAGTGCTGGAGCCTCTCTACGGGACCTGCTGTGTTGGGGCATCATATCCTGGGACGCAGGATATCCTGGGAGTCCTGAGACTGCCACCACGGAGACACCATTTTTTGCATGGACAGCTCTTCCTGCCTCAGGAGGTGCCTTCTCTCCTTTTTCTTTCTCTTCTCCTGCAAGTTAATTTCTGTTGTTTTTCTCCCTACTTTGCAGGAAATGGGGCTTTGGGCTGGCCAGACAAGTTGCCACATGTATATAGAAACAAAAATGAACTTGCAGGAGATAAGACAGAAAGGGAAAGCAGGTGGGAATTTTCCTGTTTCTAGGAGTGGCAAGAAAGTGCTTTGAAATCTGTTCATGCAAAATGGTGTAAAAATTTCAAATTACAGTTATGACACCAAAGGAAGTAAACAGACTGTGGAAGTGTGAACTGGCCTCTGGGATATGGGAACTTGGTCCAAGGTAAGTGCACAAAAGGTATTGTGATTCATGTATATACAATTAGTGAGTAGCTCTCCACCCTGGAAATTATCCAATTATGTATTCAAAACACAAGAAACCAAAGAGAGAGATTTAAGAAGCTGAAGAACTAAAAAGATATTATTTAAGGGACAAACCCTGTTGTGCAGGACCAGCAGCGGTTTTGGCTGGGCTCCAAGGAGGACTCCCCAACCCACTTGGCACTGCTGCCGAGGTCCGAGTCCCTGGAGAGAGGGGCCAGAGGGATCCTTACTTTTCTGAAAGTAAAAAACCAAAACAGGCCAAAGAAAACCAAGGACAAAGAGGTACAAAAGAGACAGCAGGCAAGTCTCTGCAGACAGAACTACATTGCAGAGCTGGACCAGTGATAACCCCTTGGCCCGGTGGCATCTGACCCCTGCAGATGTGCTCATCATAAAAATCAGAGTTCAAGCAGTGCACTTAATCCTGTCTTTCCAGTATGTTCCAGGAATGCCCTGCACCAGTGTCAGTATTATGCTCCTAAAAAAGGTAAAATTTTTTGTTGTTGCATTTTGCTGCTGGGTTATCACAGCGTACGCTAGGTACCGGGCAGGGCAGGCCTGCAGCCAGATTTCATTCTCACTGAGAGGAGCGAGGAAGCGCACAGCAGAAAGGGGCAGAGCAAGACTCCTCCAGTGGGTGCAGGAGCAGATCCCACGGTCTGATACCAGACTCCCATGGGCCCCTCTCTGTGGGTGCCTGCTCAGGTGGAAGCGCCTTGCTGCTGGGGCTCAGCTCAGGGTGCTGCTCCCCCCTCACATGGGTGCATCTGCACCCCACCGAGCTGAGCCCAACAGGCATCCCAGTGCTTGCTGCCGTGCTCTGCGTCCCGCTTCTCAGAGGATGGCTCCCACATTCCCCTGTGGATTCACGATCCTTTTTTCTGGATTCCTTCAGCAGCCCCCAGCATACTGAAAGATATTTTAAATGCTTTAAAAATTGTCATTAAACTTAATTAAGAGTGCCTTCTGCAAAGGGACTTTCTGTTCTCCGGGAGAAGGCACAGTGATGTGTTCACGGCATCACCAGCTCTGTCCAAGCAAGGCTGTTTAAAGCCCACAGCCCTATTTTCTGCAGCTAAACCGTATTTCAGCACCTTAGTTCAGGAATGCATTAATGCAGTTACACAATTATATTTTCTATGACCTATATACAACCTACATCTTCCTCGCGATGTAGATTTATAACGTACAGGTAACTGCAGCTCTGCTCATGGAAAGAGAGAACAGACTCTATTGCATTAAGAAATCTGCAGATTATGCCACCCTGCCAGCTGAGCAAGGAGCCCTTCAGCAGTTCAGAGCTGGCTTCAAGTCAGCAACTTGCATCAGCTACCAGGAGCACAGGAATCATGCACGGAGTTAGAGTGGCCTCAGACCCTCAGATATCCCCCATTCCTATGGCTCAAGGCTGTTTTGTATGTTTTATACATGCACCAGGAAGAACTAAGGGTGGCACTTTGGCCCTGATGGACTTCTCCACCGTCCAGCACAGCGTTTCGAACCCCCATCTCTGAGCCCCCCAATCTCACACCACAGGTCAGAGGAGAATTTTAAGAATTCCCTTTCTGAAAGAGCAAGTTGCATCCCTCCGCATAGGCTGCAAAGCGCAAATACACTGACATATGTGTTTGGCTTTGCCCATGAATAGCTGCACTGAGGCCACCGAGCCGCAGCACACATGCCTTGCATTGAAACACAGGCCTAAGTGTTAGCTAGACTGGAGTTTATGTTATACAGAAAATAAATAACATAATTCAGCAGTCAATGCTCTGACCTTGATTCAATACATAGTTACAGTCTGAAACAGCACAGGGATACCATTCATAGTGAGTCTCATTTGAACAAGTTGGGAGATTTTAGGAATGATTAGTTTAGACAGTGTTAAAAATGCTTTTATCTGTGCTGTACCCCAGGGATACTAACCAGGCATGTATTTCAGTGTAAAGAGACACTGTGGGGTGGGGTGAGACAACGGATGTGTTATCCAATTATCTTGAATTTTTATGACAAGAGATGTCATTCCTTGCATTCCCAGACATAATTATTCTTGCAAAATGGTTGTTGCCCATGGAATAGAGCAAAAGCTTCTCACACCAGGACAGATGTACAGGAGTGTAGAAACTTCCTTGGGATGCAACGGATCAACCCGGGACTGATTTTGAGTCTGTAACTGCCTGTGCACACGCAGAGCTGGAAGCTGGCCCCTGGCCCATGCCTGCAGGCAGGAATTGCTGCCTGCACCAGGAGCCAGACCCGGCTGTGCCAAGTGCCATGCTTGCTTCCTGCTCCTGATAGTGCTGCCGGTGGGCAGGGGCTACCTGGTACGTGTGTCCTTAAAGCTTGAGGGAACCAGGCAGCTCACGTGTGGCGCAGGGGTGGAAAAGTGGCGTGGTGCAAAAAGAAAGTCCAGATGTGCCTTTGGGGATACAGAGTGTTAGGGACTCGCTAGGTGTGCAGCAGAAGAGTAAGTGCAGGGAGGGGATGAGGTTGGGACTTAGTGTGGGGGCTGAGAGTATGTGAGGAAGACAGGGAGGAGAGGTGCTTTCTGTGTGTGCATGTGGTGTGGCAGCAGCTCCCGGTAAAAGCACCAGCACCGTCTGCACACCAGTACTGGCCCCGAGAAAACTCAGTGCTGGAGTCCCTTCTTGGGATGGACAGACCACTGCACCCACCACATGACTCCACCCTGCACCTCCTGTAAGCCACCTTGTGCCATCAAGCTAAGACACCACACTATCTCATCCTCTTTGAAGATGGCCATTGCCACCTCAAAGCCTTTCCCAAGTCCCCAGGCAGATTTTCTGCAGGCACTTTCACATTATCAAAGTGCACCTCAGCTGTATTGGAGCACTTGACCCCCATCTTCTTCTCTGGAGGGCTGCCAGGGTAAGTACCTGTGCAAGCATTCATGCACTGCTTTCTATAGGAAGAGAAACCATATAGCCATACTCCAGACACCCACTGGATGTCTCCAGTGGGACGCAGGGACTGCCACATCCTTCCCTGCAGTAGGTGATGGAGCTGTGGGGCCTTATCAGGGTGCATTCCCTCTCCCGTGGGCTCCCTCGTTAGTCACGCTCCCTGGAGCAACGGTTGCATCCCATTACAGTTGGGAAGGGAAGGTGCTTTGCTGTGCTCCAAACACTTCAACACCCCTGAGCAGGCAAAAATCAGGAAGGAGATGCAAGGACACGCAGTGCTGGCAGCCTGCTGACTGATTGTCATGGTAACCCTGGTTAAAGTGCCACCAGGAAAATTACTTCTCCCACAGCACTTGACCCCAGAAGGTGATGGGTAGCACCAGCACCCCTGGGAGCATGTTCGCTCTGGCAGGGAGGCCCTGGAGTTACGCAGTAAAAGATGGTGTAGAGCTTTGCCCCAGGCTGCACTTCAAGGTTCCTGGGCAAGGTGCCTGTGGCGTGACGGTTAACCCTGGTGCCCATTTAAAAGCAGCATAACAGTGTTAATGTCTGCCCTCAACCCTGGCACCTTCCTCCTTGAAGCTATAGAAGTTCAGAGGACTTTATAAACCACTTGTAGCAGCTTTCAGGCAGAAGACTAGAGACACCACATTTTTTATTCTGCCACAAAAAGTAATTCAGCCTATGGAAGGGGGGATAACACCTGTTCTGGCATCAGTTATAACCACAAAATGGGTCAAACAGCACTGCATTGCATTGCAATGTATACTTTTTGGTTTCTGCTTTCCAGCCTGGGCAGGGCGATAGCAAAGATGGCTGGGATGGTAAGGGAGCTTGGTGCAGGCAGAGTGACTTGTTCAGGACACTTAGCGAGCCAGTGGCAGTGCCAGGACCAGACGTGCTGGTTCTCAGCCCTAGGCTGAAGTCTTTCTATTATACCATTAAAACAGAGTAGCTCTTACTTTGTTACTCTGCCAAATGCCCTCTCGACAATCAAAGCAGAAATTCTTTCTTTCATTTTACCTGTTTCTACTTTTATTGATGTCCTGGCAAACACAGTGAAGGAAGATCTGCTAGACTTTCAGGTGACCAGAGCTGCTTCGTCTGTGCACTGGAGCTGGTGAAGACTGGGAAACTTCACTGGTCTTCACAACATCATCTGCCAGATCCTGTACGAGAAAGAGTTTTCATACAAGGGGCCATGCTCGGGTGGGTGGTGGACAACCTTGCACCATGATGGCTAGGAACAGGCAGGCACAGGGGAAGGTAAGAGTGAGGAACTGGGAGGCAGACCAAATGTCACCATGTGCTCTTCAAAGCAAACCCATAAAACTCATGGTATTGGGGCCAATTTCATGATGCAAGGGCTAAGAAACTGCAAAGCTGGTAATGGCATAGCAGTACCATTGAGCCTTAGGAACCCTCACTCTCAAAAGTACACTTTTTTTTTTGAAAAGCCAGAAAACTTCAGACTCTTTCTCCATGTCAATTCCTTGGGGCGTGAAGCTGCCTGATGGCAGGGGTTCCTTCATTAAGGATGACCTGGTAATGAAATGCTTTATCAGAAGAGACCAGAAAAATCCCTCCCTGACCATACCTATGGGACTAAAACACAAACAGCTTCTCTGTTAAGGGCAGGGGAGAGCAATACTGCACATTCACAGGCAAGGGGGTAGGCAGAGACCCACTCCATTACTGCTCTGTCAGCAAAAAGTGCTGTGAGGCAAACCACCCTCAGGGAACCAAATTAAACCACCCTGAGGGAAGTGAATTACTGCATGTTCACTGCACCATGTGTGTGATAACTGCACCTGAACACTGACTCAGCCAAGCACTGTGCCCAGAGCTGCCTTCTGCACCAGCAAGCCCATGCCACTGGCCAGCGCTGCTGCCCACATGCCTGGAGCAGGAGATGTGCTCACAGCACAGCTTGTCGGGTCAGTGCACGCCTCTCCCTACACCCTGCTGAGTGCTCTGAAGGGCTGCTTCGCTATCAAGACACCACAAGGGAAGGCACTGCATGCTGTAGGAGACCTGCATGCACGGCTGCTTTGTACCTCCTGATAAGCTTCTGTCAGGGCAAAAGTGTTATTTCACATCACTGTTTTGAGGTGAAGACACATGAATGCTCCCTTCCTCAAAGAGTGCCAGGGGAGAGGATGATACGGCTGTATCAGTAGCATCCCTGTGGCCCTTCCAGCACCGCTGAGAATGAATTAACTGTATCTGGCTCCAGACCAGGCCCCGGAGGTGGAGCTGGCTCCCTTGCAAATTCTTATGCTATTTGTAGCATCTCTCCAATCCCCAGGGCTTAGGCTGCTGGCTGAGAAACCTGCTGGTATCAGTTTTAGTTTGTTTCTAAGACATTTCTCAGCATTGTGGTTGCACGAGAAGCTGAAAACTCATGTTTCAAAACCCCAGCCAGAAGGACAGGTGCTGCTGTTGCTATTTACACAGCACTATCGCGTTCAGGGGGTCTCCAATCTAGAAAGAAAAAAACTATCCTGGGGTTCCTAGGTCTTAAAGTTTCTAAAATGCTAAGCAAGACTCCGGTTTCAGGGTGCGCTGGGTGGCACTGTTGCAGAGCTGGGTACCGACGAGCAGAGCTCTCTGCAAAAGCAGCAAGCCTGCAAAGGTGTCCTGCTCCCACACTCTGCCCTGGCTGCTGGCAGAGCAGCTGGACCAGCATCTCTCTGTGCAAGGCAGGATCTCAGCAGCCTTTCTGACCTGTTGTGGCTGTTGTAGAGATCTTTAGCACAGCTTCCTAATCTTCATTTGACATGTTTAACACTTTGGAGACCTTTGGGAGCAGGGAAAGTGCCACCAGGGAAGCAGAATTAAGACCTTGACCTGGGGCAGAGGAGAGCTGCCCTGCATAATCTCCCATCCTGTTTTCAGGGCCATTGCTGTGTGAGAGCACTGCCATCACTGGCCTCCTTTGCCTAATAACATTTCTGGAAGTAGGCAGTTCCTCAGCTGCAGGTTCAAAGCCAGACATGCAAGAAGTGCTTCTCAAATCCTAAACTTTCCCCTAACACCTATCGACTCCATCCCAGGTGTCAAAGCAACAGGTTACCCAGCAGACAGTGCCAACATGCCGTGAGTCAGTCATATGCATCATCTGGCCAGAAACACGAGTATCCATTAACTTGGGCTCACTAGGCAGAGGAGAGCAGCTGCTTTGCTAATACTCCGACATCCCTTGCAAGTTTTTTTTTGCCAGTGCTCAGTAACCAGACAGCACCTACAGGGCCACCACTTGGGAGGAAAGTGGCACATGGGAATATCCTGATGGTCAACATTATTTAAGAGAAATCACATCCCACTGCCTACAAACATTCCTCCAAATGCTGGGTCTTGGCCCATCAGCCCAGTGGTGTTGAGCATCATTCCCAGTAACACTATACAGCTCACATTTGGTACAGCATGCCTCCTGGCCAGCTCTGCAACTGTTTGAGATCTTCAGCCACATTGGAACAGCAAACCTGGGATGTCAGCCACTCGTGACAGTGGTAAAGACTTGAAGCACAGAGGAAGAAGCATACATTCCCATCCTCTGTGTAGCTCATTGTAGGGATAAACACGTACAGGACTATCAGTAAGGGATCTCCATAGCAACTTGCGGCTTCTTGCCTCTGCCTGAAATAAACCACTTCCTCTGCAGCTCTTGCCATTCAGAAGAGACTTCTGGTTTCTCTTGGCTTTTAGAGATAATTTTTATTCACTTCACCTGCAAAAAACTTTTTGTGTTCTAAACTCTCCCTTTGCTGCTAGTGGAGATTTCATGTTGGGGCTAAACCAGAAACCACAGCTGCCATCAGGTCTGGAACACACACTGGGACTTGCCACTGGTTCAGGACTTGGGTTTTGGTCAAGCCAGAAAGAACCTGAAGCGACCTGGAGTATCCAGACTCACAGTGCTTATTTGGGAGACCCCAGGAGGCCCCTTGCTGTGTTAAGCTGAACCAGAGGAAACACGACATGCAGGGGACCACCTCTTGATTCCCAGTGTCATCGTAGAGAACCATGCTGATCTGAAAGGGAAAACTGAAACACTTTACAAAGGCTAAAGGGTACACCAAGAAGCTGCACCATCGCTGCCTTCCAAAGCATTGTGAGAAACATGAAGAAAAAGGTAGATCGCTGCTACGGCCTCAGCAGTTGGCCTTAGAAAAAAAGCCACAGCCACCTTCGGCAGCCTAACTCCTCATAGGATACCACAGCAGCAATGAGCATGGACTTCCAGGGGATTTCCTTCTGTCTCCACCATCCTCTGGCTTTGAAGGTCACCATCAAATGGAATTGAGTTTTCTTCCCTCTGTTACCAGAAAGACAACAATCTGCCCTCAATGCCTGCATTAATGCAACACTACAGTGCAAAACAAGGGTCTGGCTGCCTCAGGGAACAGATTTCAGAACCAAGTTTTCACCAGACACTGAACAGCAGCTGGAAGTTCAGGATGGGAAGAGACCTGCTTGGTCATCTTGGCTTTGCTCTGCTGGCTCAGAGTTCACATGATCATCTACAGCGTACAGAAACACTTGATAGTTGCTCTTCCCACACCAGCACTCTGCTCCTCTCACCTCCAGACATCCACCCAGAGCTCCCCATGCAGGCAGAAACCAGATCAGGCACTGAGAGCCCACCTGAGCACTTCTCAGGGGGCAGAGGAGGAGACTGGGGCTCACGTGCTGTAGAATCCTAACCCCAACTTGGCCATGCGGTCCTTGCATGGCCTTAGACACTTCTTGGCTTGCAAGCCTCTGTTCTGTCTGTGAGAAGAGCTAATCCTTATTATCAGGCAGCTGTAGCATTTGGATTAGTTACACACAGAGCGCTGAGGCAATGAACAACGCACAGCACCACTCTCTCAACACTGTCATTTGAGGGATACCACATAAAACACAAACACTGACGATGTGTGTGTGTTTGCAGACAGGCTTCTCCAGTTGCCTTCTGCTAATGAAACGGGTCATGCTGCCCGTTCTGCTCCAGGCAGTTCTCACTGATCCTCCACAGTCCCACTACCTGCTGAACCACTGTCACATCCTTAGTTACTGAGCCCAATTAAATCCCAACCTCAGATTCAAAGGGGATGGGAAAACCAATGCAGAAATGAGCACTGGAGAAACAGATGTGCTTTACAAATGTCACTGTTTATTTTTCTCTCTGTGCAAATCAGTGCTACTTAACATTACTCACATTTCACAGTGCAGGGGGCAGAAGTGATTACAACACTGCTTAAGCTGCAGTTCAGTGGGATTGTTCTGGGTCCTGGATCCCAGGCAATGTCCATGTGATGATGATCTGGAATAGAAAAGAACTGCACAGCCAGCATTTCCAATAGTTGTTACTTGTAGTACAAGCTACTTTCACAGCATCTCCAAGGGAAGCCTGCTTTCCTCCTCAGGCATCACAGCATTCACAGCTGCCTGCAGACTCCAAGCATTTATAGCCAGTGGCATATAAAAAGTTTAAGGCACCATTTCCAAGTCAGAGCTAGCAGAGACAGATGAGGAAAGAGCAAACAATAAGCTTTTTTCATAGCTGCTTAATCTCACATAGGACAAAACAGAACAAAGTTTAGCAGTGGAAGGGAAAGCTGGTCCCTAGAGCAAGAAGGTAGGGTCCCGGCCTGGCCAGCAGCGCCCAGAGCTCACTGGCTGCTTTGCTGCTAGTAGTCACCACTGGGGCAGAGGGAACAGGGCATGAAGCCAGGCAGCACCAGCACTCAGAAAAATGATTGAAATCCCTGTATATGGCCAACAGGAGAGACCCATGGGGATACTGTGCAAAAGTAGTTCATACCAGTTATCAGGAGCTTCTCTGAGGAGACAATCATGTGTGACATGGAAATTTCATTGTGCAATATTAAAAAGAAAAGAAACATGTCACTTAAAGCACCCTTCCAGAGCTCATAGGCCACATTGGCTGCACAGTGCCCCATCACTGTTCAAATGCAGAGAGGATGAAACCAAAAAACTGATTTGGGAAAGCAAGAGCAGCTCCCTCACCTGCAAGAGGGAACCTAGCATGGGGCAGTGACACGAGGGAAGCAGGGGGACAGCTGGGCAGTGTCTGTACCACAGCTGAGTAGTTCAGGCACCAGTACCTAAGGTAGCAGTCAGAGGAGCCAAATTTGTTTGCTACATCAGATTCAACTCTGTCCCACAAAGCTCATCAGCAGTGGGTGGAGAGAGGCTGCAGGTCCCAGCATCCACAAGGACCAACTGAGGGATGGCTCAGACCTCACTCATTATTAGAAGGGCTTTTCCCTGCCCAGCCTGTCCACAGTTGCTGGCTCTGGCACCTCCTGGCCACAGAGCTGGGAGGGAGGAACCTTTCTTCACAGGGTTCTCAGCCCCCAAACTAGGTAATAAGGCTGTTTAGAGGCAGTGTTGCTGTTTTCCTGAAAAGAGCAGACAGTCACAGCGCAGCAGAGCTTCCTAGCAGTATCATGAAAACAATGGAAGGCTGCGATTGACCCATTTTCAATGAAATGGAAAACCCTGCTTTTGTTTCCCATTTTAGTTTCTCCCTTCGAGACATCTCATAGCAACAGCTTTACTCTGCTATTAGCAGCCTGTCCTTGTAAGGAAAAGCAAGAGCCCATTAATGAGCCAAATTTATCACTGGGGGAACTCTGCTGACCTAATTATGCTAGCCACATATTTGACCCATTATGTTAACCTTCCTCTGCCTCCTCCACAATTAAAAGGAAAACACCGTTCAACTTTAATCGGGACAGCAGTGAATACAAAGAGCAAGAATTTGGAAAAAAACAAAAAAGCCATGCTGTTCTCAGCATCCCACAACACAAGACTTGAAGCCATAACCCAAAGCGAAAGCACATGCATCTACAGGGGAGATGCATCAGCAATGGGTGCAGACAGCCCTGCCTAAGTCAGCTCTAACCTGTGCATACGTACGAGCACTGGACGGATGCGTGAAGGACAGCCATTTACAGGGTGGCTCCGGGGATGTAAAGCCAGTCGGCAATGGCAGTGGGCAGGTGAGTCATGACTTGCAGCCTCACCCACCAGTAGGTCTCCATGGGATTGTAACGGTTGTTTGGGCATGGGGAAGTGAGCGCATCGGTGATGTCATCCAAGACCAGAGACATGTCCTTCAGGCCACTGTTAATGAAGGACTTCATCAGGGCCACATGGCGAGTGAAATACTCCCTACCATAGTCCTCCTGCACAGTGTCACTGGCTCCTCTCCACAGTGTGTCAGCCTGTTTGTCGATACTGTCTGCCGTCAGGATGCCTGTTGCTGCCACGAAGTTACTGGGCTCAATGAGGATGACTTTGACACCCCAGCGGTACATCTCCTGCCGGAGGCAGTCAGAGAAGGCTGCCACCCCAAACTTGGAAACACAATAGCAGGAGCGAGATGGACTCGCCATCCGTCCCAACATGCTTGTGATATTCACCACGCGGCCTAGAGAAAAAAGAGCAGGGAGAGATGATGGGCCACAGAAGCAGCAGCCAGAACATCCCAGTAAAAAGGTGCCTTGTTGGAGATGCTGATTTGTAAAATCTGAATCTTGAAGAGGCACCCAAATCCCCTGTCAAGAAGTCTTTCTCTTCTGACTCAAGCAAGGATAGCCCCTGGCTCTGACCTCCTCCATGGATGGTACCCATGCCTGCCTCTGTATTAAAAAGGATTTACAAAGCATGCAAGACATTCCTCTCCTAATTTGCAAGTAGAAAAGTACCCAGATCTTCTGAGGCTACTAGCTGTGCGCTCTCACATCAGTGTGCCCCACTCCTGCATCTTGCTAGAGAAGCGTTCAAGCTCCCAGCTAGCAGTGTTATGAGCTGGAAAGTACACAACACAGCGTGATGCCATACAAGCTTTCTGGTTCTATCTGTAAGCGCAACAGCTCATCTGCAGCCACCCTGCCTAACACAGCTACATGTTTCTAGACCTGAGCTGGATGGCAGAGAACCAGTAGAGGTTTCTCTGAACCTGCAACGTAAGCAGCACAGCCTGCTCACCCAGCTGGATGGCCAGGAGTGCCTAGAGTGCTACATGCCTGGGACAAATGGGGAGAAGACTTGGTGTGCTGTTGCCTATGGGGCAGCGAAGAGCAATTGTCCTAACTTCCACCAGCAGCCCAGCCCAATTGCAGAGCTCTGGCAGCTTGTGTTAGATTATACACTGCCTAGGGACAGTGACAGCAGTGGTCACTCCTCTGTGAGTGGTTCTGTCCTTCCCCAAGATAAGATGTGTGCAATTACAGTTTCAGATGCACTTAGAAACAGGTCCTTGAAATCTCACCAGCTATTTTTACAGCGAGGATTTTCACAACCATGGAGCATGACACCCTTCTTGCAGCTTGAAATTTTATCTAAGAAACAAGTGGGTGGCTCTGCTCTCTCATTCCAGACCTAAGTGCAACTTGGAGGGACTGTGAGAACCACCTGCTGACCTGATGGGTAAGCTACCTTTTGTAGTGAAATGGAGCTTGTTTAGTGGGTACTTGCTTTCTGGAAATGGTATCTGAGCAATCTTCTCAATATAACCCCTTTCTGTCCTCACAGAACACACAGCTGTGCCAACATTCTCCCACACATGCTAAATAAAGAAGCTCTTCAGAGTTCTGCTCATACATATCTTTTTTTTTAAATATAAAACAAAGACTTTTGATAATGACGTTGTCTTGTAAGATACCTAAAATGGCTGTTATTGACTCTCATTTATTCCACCACTACCACTCTGCAATCATCTGTGAATTGAATAATATGAAGGGAGAAGATTCAGTTAGCCGAACATAAGTACTCGGTGGACAATGGAGGTCAGGATTATCTTGTCTGGCCTCTGGTCACTTTTTCTAAAGGTGGCCTGGAGTCCTGGGTCATATCTGCCAGCACTGCACAAAGGTGTCTGATATCCTGGGATGTCTACCTGCTGTGTAGGTGCCTGGACTGCCCCAAGAGTGGCCTATACTACCAAATGCTTACACAGCATGTTGAATCCTGCTGTCTAGTTTGTCTGCATGCCTCAGACACCCTCCTTGGACTGCACAGGCACTCCTCAAAGCACAGTCCAAGTCATGATTTTTAGCTACATCTCTTTGCTGTGTTGCAAAAGCTCCAGGTCTTGCCACACTGCCCAGCATGTACCTTTAGCTCTGCGAATGAGGGGCAGAAAAGCCTTCGTCACCCTCACGGTGCCCCACAGGTTGATCTCTGCCACCTTCTTGTAGTTGTCTAAACTTGCAAATTCTACCTCTCCAAAGGTCGAGACACCAGCATTGTTCACCAGGCCCCACAAACCTGCCAACAAACACATGGTTAAAGAGTGGAACAAGGAAGAGTGTTGCAGAGAAGCGGCTTTCCTTGTCCAAAGTAACCCAACCCCTTGACAAAGAACTGGGCACTTTTGTAGAAAAGAAGTTGTAGACAAAATCCCAGCAAGCAGATGAAATACACTCTTGGTATACCAGAAGTGAAGCCAGTGGGGCTTGTTTGGAGTGCCAGGAAGAGTAATGGGGTGATACAAGCATTGCCTCCCTGAATGTCTCCTCTAAGGTCAAATGCTGTCCTGATGCTTTGTACAGCTGGATCTGGCTGACCCTCTTTTATGGTTCCTGTGGTCCCAGGTTTGTATTCACTCAGTGATTTTATCATGACTTTTGCAATTTACAGAGGGCNAAAAGATGGAAGGAAACAATTATCTTGGATTTCTAAACCCCCTTCACAATTCTGACTCCCTGTTTTGGAGAGTGCCTGGTATTGATCTGCAGGTTCATGGCCCAGTTAACAGCTGCTGTATTTTAGTTCAGGTATTTGGTTTCCCTCAATCCTAACTCTAGCAGAAGATGGCAGACTTACAAACAACCTTTAAAACTACTAGAATTTAAAAATTAACATCTTTTGTGCATGCAGTCCTATCAAAATTAAACAGACTGTGCTTACCAAGAGCTTCTGCACTGAGGCCCTTACATGTCCAGGACTTAGCAAGTCACTGAGGACTTGACCGTTTGAAGCAATTACTGCAGGAGTCCCAGTGGCAAACATTTGTAGGACTGAGTCCATACTTTGTGAATTTGTTGAAGCATAGGGCTATGCAGCCATAAACTGCAGGAGGAACAAACAGAAGAGCTGGAACAAGATAAGAGAGTTGCTCCTCATTAGATGTCCTGCCATACACCATGGTTATTTTTCACTGTGTAAGTAAGTACCCAGTTGGAGTCAGGACCCCTTTCAACTCCCTGACCTTCCTTTTACCACCAAGAACACACACAGGGCTAAGAAGGAGTCTTCATGTCCAGGGAGCTCTGACATTGCTATCAAAAACACCCACGTCATGCCACCCTGTTGATAAAACTTATCAAGCTCTCTAAAAAATTTTTGGGCTGTTTGCCCTCCCTCTGCTCCATAGCTTCCCTGCCCTGATGTATGAGTCTTGTTAATAACTTCCAGCCTATATTTATTCAAGGTTGGAGAGTAACCATGTACTGTATCGAACACAGCCCTCTAAGCAAATTGCAATATTCTACCATTGCCCAATAAATACCAATGGAATTTATACTCCTGGCGCATTTAAAAACACCAACACACCCTTGCTAGACTGGCTCTCTGCTCTCACACCAGCCGTAGTAACACTGCCCTGTTCCCAGCTAAGTTTGTTTTCCCTGAAGGCTGTTGATCAGCCGTGTATAGCAGACCAGAGAAGGTCATGTCCTACCCAGCGATACCAGTGCATTAACCATTCCCCCATGGTCTGTCCCAGAATGGATTCACCTATTCTAGCTGCCACCATTCCTGCATCTCGCAGCTCTCACACGGTGATCCCAACACCCCTTCTGCCCTGCACACCTGTCTCAGACAGAGAGTGGTGAACATTGCTCCAGTTCACTGGACTGCAGCTCTATCCTCCTCCAGAACAACCCTTTCCCAACTCCCACCAGGCCACAACAGCCCCAGGGGCTGTTTGGGATAACAGCTAAATCATGCCCTGCAGCAAAAGCCAAAAAAACATCTTGCTCACCTATCCTTTTGTTTTTATTAATTCAAGTTTCTAAATGCTGCAGTCAGGTAGTTCTACTCCTCCTCTGCCCAAGATCCCCTTCCTGTCACTTCTGCACTTACTGAGGCTGCCAGCTTTAATGGGTCAAGATAATTCTGAAATCCACACTCATCTGGCAGCCAGCACAGCATCTTAGCCTGAATGGGGTCCCCTGTACTGCTGCAAAGCAGGCTCTAATCGCTAGCAGAAGGACCATGGAAACAGGGCACCTGATGGTGTAATTTCACCAGTAACAAGAAGGTATGCAGAGCAAATTTGGCAGGGATTTACCAAAGACCACAAAAGACTTAAAACTCTCAGTCCCAAACGAACCTCTACAGAGTATTACTGATCCTAAATTTCTCTACAACAACTTCCCATTTCTTGGGTTACGAGGTTAGATTCAGGGACTTTCATGAAAACTTTATTTACAATAATTCATTCTTGGAATTTCATTGCTCACTGATCAGGTCAGTTACATACAGAATGAAGTGCTGATAGGTACCTGGTCACAGGGCTGTTTGCTGGACAGCAGTGTGTTTACAGCGCACAGCCCTATCACTATTATTTCTTTAGTGTCAACAGTACAGTGAGAACTGCTTCAGACTGAAAACAAACGGGCACTCCTATCGAAATAAGTTTAGCCTTATGTACACAGCACAGGGAGAAGAGGTATAAATGTGCAGTGCAAGAACTGTTCTGCATTACCTCCTCTGGAGCCACACTCAGTGTGCAACAAGCACCTCTGTGCAAGGCTCCTCAGTCTCAACAGTCTCTACTTTCCAGCAATTACTTACTGAGTACTACTTATTCGCAAGCCCCAAACCTCAAGTCACACTGATGGGCCTGAAAAGAAGCCTTTGCTGCTTTGCACACTGTGCTGGAGCAAACAACTACAGAATAAGGCTCAAGAGCAGGAGGAACCAGTCCAACTTGCTGATCAAGGGTGCAAGACTTCTCTGTCCCTGCTACACACACAGTTTTGCAAACACTGCTGCATTTATAGAAGCAACAGAGCTGCTCCCTAACAAGCTTTCACTCAGTGGAAAATGGCTTTGTGCCACCACTGCTGTTGCTGGGCTCTTCAGGAAAGGCTTGAGAAGCTGCGAAATGTGTGATGAGGGCTGGGTGATGGTGTAGGAAGAAAAATCATGCAGAGAGAACATGTGTGGGATCAGAGCTTGAACGTAACTCTGTTACGCTTCATATGCTTGTTTTAGGAGGAAGGGTGTGCTCATGTAATTTGCATGAAGATTAGAGCTATTGTTATTTACCAGCTTTATACTTGCTGTGAACAAAGACAGGCCCATGACAGTCTCATCCAAGCTTCAAGAGGAGCAACCACCCTCCAGCCACATGACCCTTAAGTTCTGGAGCCACAGATGTGAAACTTCAGTCCACCCTCAGCCTGGGTCTACAGCTGTCCAGCTTGCTACTTGCACAGAGGCTGCAGAGAAACAAACCTACGCAGGGCAAGAAGCCTCACAACCTCACCACATGGGAAGAGGTGGTGTCACACCAGGCTCCGACTGTAAGCTCACATCCCACTGCCAAACCACATCCAAGAAGGAAAGAAGCATGCAGAAGAGGCTTCTATCTTCTTTCACATGCTCTTAGGGTCCATGAGTTGGACTTGCGCTTAAGGTGGCATGTGGATTAAAGTGGTCTATGCCAAGCCCACCCTGGATCCTGCCTCACATCACATCTGGGATGTTGCATGGCAAACTGAAAGCATGGATTGACCTGGCTGAAGAACAATCCAGGTTTGGGGGCAGGTCAGTTTTGGGCTCCAGCTCAGCACTCAGTTACACAAACAGGTTGTACCAGCACAGCAGAGGGGACAGCAGTAAGCAGCCGGGGCCCGTCACCTCTTCACCAGCAGGGTCACTACAGAAAGGTCTGTGTGCAGGAGCACCAGGAGGGGATCAGGCTCTGGCCATCCTAGGCCCTTCACAGACACTCCAGGAGAAAGACACAGGCTCTTGTGGGCTTGCTGCCACTCACCACTTTTTACAGGATGTAGAGTTAGAGCCTAATCCTCCAGCCAGTCTTGGTCTCTTTCCATGTGGCTGCCACATCAACAGCAAGACAATTCTCCTTAATTCTCCTCACAGCTCTAACTGCCAGCCACACACTATCACAGGCCTCCAGGCTTATTAACCCTCTTCTGGTGGTGCCGAGAGGGAATGACCCTGCCAGTACATGGCCTGCTCTGTAGGAGGGATTCTGCGAGCATAGCAAAGAGCCAGCTGTGCTGGAAATACAAAGATCCCCACATACCTTCCTCTGGCTCCTTCAGGGTCCTCTTTACAATATCCACAGCCTGAGCCACCTCCTGGTCACTGCACACATCCATCTGTAGCACTTTCATGCGATCTGACTTCATGTTCTTTAGCTCCCTGGCTCCATCTCCATTCTCATCCTGTTCAGCAGCAAAGAAAGACATCCTGCTAAGATGGACAAGGAACAGTAATGCAGCTTGGGGCCAGGCACTTTCACATGAACAGGAAATAGAAGCTATTGGAACTGTACACGGAAGTGTAAACCCGGTGCACAAATAAGCACAGGAGCCACACAAACCAGCATGCAACCCACAGCCATCTTCCTATTCCCTCCAGCACAGCTCTTGTAACTGCATCAGTGACCCACTGGTCTGAAAGGCCACAAAGCTCCTGCTGTTAGCTCCTCGCATGAAGGGTTGCACACCTGTAACGCTGTGAAATACTGTGCCAGCCTGGGATAACCATGGGTGACTCTCCGCTGCCTCAGTCTCCATGCTCTGCAGGTAACATAGCAAACACTTCTACAGAAATCATAATCAGATTTTCCAGGCTTAAAAGTGAAAGGCTAATTAGGTACCATACTCATGTCATCCCAAAATATTGCCTGGCTTCTAATGAAATAATATTGTCAGACCACTTTGAAAACAAGACAGCAGGGACACCTTTGGCATGCCTAACAGCAAATAGTCTGACACTACAAGATACAGCAGGAAACATTTACAGCTGAACCTATATAATAATATTTTGCTCTTGATACACAGCAGAACAGCATGCACAGGAATACATGTACAGTGGAGATCTGCCACACAACAACAAGATTACAGACATGAAGCATGAAAGAAGGAGATTTTGGCTGAGGAAGCAAAAACAAGTTTTTGTTGTTTTTTTTTTCCCCACACTATAGGTAATAAGAACATGATGGCTCTGCTTTCCTTTCTATCCTTTTCCTTTCTTCCCCCTGCTCCCTGCTATCTTTAGAGATTTGGTTCCTGTTGTGGGTTTTTTTGTGTAGCCAAACATAAACACAGCTCAAATTCCAAATGTTACCTGGTCACTGCCAGACAGGATTGCTGCCTAAGCCTTATAGCCTTGTTCAGATGGTAAATATCAAATAAAAGTGAGAAGAACACAGATTAGCCATGCAGTTCTACAGCAGGCTCAAGATTTAATTCACCAAACTATTCCCTGAATCACAGGCTCTGCCCCCTTAGGGAGGAAGAAGTTATGAATTGGTGAGTCACCATGCCTGGCTGCCACTCTTCCTTTAGCACTTGATACCAACTCCCACAGCACAAGGGCAAACAAGGCGAGCAACCCTCCCACAGTCACCTGCTCAGCTGCCTCTGTAGCCAGGCTGATGTAAAAAACATGTAACGGCTTAGCTTTTCTATACATATCTCAAGCTATTTAATTAATATAGTATACAACATCTCACCTCCACCTTCAGCCCAGTGAACAATGACGTGTAATGAAGGAAAAGAAATGTTCAGCACAGCCTTGAGCAAAACAAGGTAGTTCTCTTAAAAATCAATATATAGTTACACTGGCATTATGACAATAGTAGGAATGAATTTCTGGCCCCATGGCTGCATATCATTTCACTGCTGACTTATTTGCAGGTATCACAAAAACAGCAAATAAAGACTTGAAGCTTTCTAATGCACATCGAACACAGTGGCATGCTGTGTCTAGCCCTCTTATCTAGCCACAAAAAGAATCTCTGAAAGTGGCATTACAAGTAGTTAATAACATAGTCACCAAAATATTACATTCCCTTTGAAACGGGTGAGGGTTGTGTGATGCCTCACTGTATTTCTGGAAGATGCTCTTGCATCTCACTGAGCTATTTATACAAAGCAACTTTCAGCTGCTTAACAGTGAATAAAGTGGAGCTAATTCAGATTGTAAAGAGAGAGATTTACTGTATCTATATAGAAACAAAAACTTAACTATATCTGCACTTAAGTACCAGTTGTCATTTCAGAGCAGTGAAAACACTTTTCCCTCATGTTTTTTAATCTTTCATAATCCTTATAAACTAAGTAAGAAATATTTCCACTGGGTTTTTTTTTTGAGAAACAAAGTCATGGGCCAGCAACTTAAAAATCCAGTATAAGTGGTTTGTATTATTCATATTGATATGAATTTTCCCCCTATCACCAATACAACTCGATCTGCAAAGTTACCTTCCCAGCTACAATTTATTCACTGTTGACAAAACATACTGATTTTGGAAGACTGACTTCAACATGCAATATCAACTTGAACCACTTTTCATAGTTGCAGATACCACCTCAGCCACTATTTAACTGTAAAACAAATTGCTTAACTCTTATGCCCGGAAAACCTCTTCACAAATGAAGCAGCCACGTATTTTTATAGAAAGAAGTGAACATCATCTTATGTTCTGTGGCCTTCAGGGGCTGAAGCACATTCCCTGTTCAGATACCCACATGGTACTTCCTCTTTGTTTTTTAAATGGTAGATTTGCTGGCTGGGAAAATACCTGGAGCCGTTCCCATGGGAGCAGCCAGGCTGTCCTCTCTGGGATGGCCTTCGTGGCCTTGGGACTCACCAGCAGGAGCCACGCAGCAGCGTGAGTCAAGAGAGGTCCTGGCAGCAATGGCCCAACTGCTCCTGCAAAACCTCTCTCCCCCTCCCTTTTCTGTCACTTTATTTTTGGTCTGATCTTTGTTCTCTCGGAGACTCTCCCAGCTTCCTCCTCCCAGTTCCATCAGAATTGAAAGCTGCCCTGCTCCAGGCCAGCCTGCTGCCCAAGTACTCTCCAGAGAGGCCTTCAGCGGGACTTTGCTTTTTCCTCCCAGCTATCTCATTTCCCCCGGTTATCCTGCCCTCGCAGCCGTGCACAGCTCTGGCTGCCCACCCCACCCTCTGCCTAGCAGGGGCTGCTCCTGGGCAGGGAGCCCAACAGCCACACGAGCCCTCTCCACCGAGCAGAGGAACCTTGCTCCAGCTTTTGGCTGCCTCCCCTTCCTTGCTCCACTCCCCTGGTCTCATTCGGAGGATCCCATTGCAGCCGGTGCTGAAGGACAGGCAGATCACACAGGGGCTTGTCAGCAAAGAGCCCTCCTGTAATGGACTGAGCCACGGCTTCTTCCCAGGGAAGTTCGTGGGATTCAGGATTAGGTCCTGGCAAGTGCTTGGGCACCTGCGGCGAGATGTCAGTGAGAATCAGGAAGGCACGAACACAATGGTGAACACCCGTGGATCCGGCTGGCTTACTCCATCTGTACCAGTTCCCCCCGACCCTGCTGCTGCCTATCCACCCGCTCCCTTCCTGTGTTTCCTGGGCAGAACACGTCATACTTTTCATTACTGGATTCCACCCAACTGATTTCAGACTCAATCCTATTTATCAGGATCATTTTGAACCTTATTCCCCAAAGGGCCTGCAATCCTCCATGCTTGGCACCATGCACATTTCTTTCCAAGTGAACTCTCTATTCCAGGGGGCACTTCCAAGAAAATTTCTCTGGGACCGACCAGCAATCACAGGCTTAGAGCACAAGTTTGCTCATGAGACTATCATGAGGGCCTGTGTCAAAACCCTTATTCAGGAGACATTTATTCCTTCCCCTTTAACCACTCTGCTGTTTAGCCAGAATGAGATTAGACTGATAGGGCACAGCCTGTTCCGTGTAAACTCATACAGTGTGTATCACACTATAATCTAGACATTTGTAAAATTGACATATCAGTGTGTTGCAATTTCATCTAGTGCACCGAAGGCGAGCTGCCTGGCTGGCAATTCAAGGTCTGTCTCCTTTGGGAAGGGACGTACAATTATCTGCCCTCTTCCAGCCTTCTGGAAATACCCCGGCCTCCAAGTGCTCCTGAAAATATCACCCATGGGGCAGAAATCACAATGGCTCATCCTTTAAATGCTCTTCAGTATATTTATGTCAGGCCTGATGAACTTGAACATACCCATTTATGTAAACATTCCCTGTTCTGTCTCTTTTCTTGCCTGCAGTCCTCATGAAAACTGCTGGCAGTAGGCATCTGAAAACAATTTATCCTTTTTTTCTTCCAGTAAGATCAAAGAAAATAAGACAATGATTATTTCAACTTTTTCTGTACTTTCTACCTCTCAGGTTATTTTGTAATCAATTTCTGTGTGTTTTTCTATCTTAACCCTAATGTATTAACAGAAACTTTCTCTGTGGACTCACTTGTCCTTGCTAAATGAAATTCCTTTTGCACTTGATCCTCTCCAGTTCTACCCCAGCCTGCTTGCAGTATTCTTGTTATTCCTGTAACTTTATTTTTGACTGTCTGATCATTAAAAAGCTCCTGATGCACCTGACAATGTACTATCTTGTATCTAATGCAAGAGCTTTCTGTTGTGGTTAGTACATCAGGAATCCTTTAATTCTCTGTATAAAAGCATGCAAGTAAGTGATGATGGTGTAATCGTGTGTGAACTAATAGCCTGGCATCTGCCCTATGACAACTGTCCCCATACCTGCTCTGACCCTGCAGTGAACCTACAGCAGCTCACACTTCTCTCTTGGCAGGGTAAGTTTTCTTGCATTTGTCATGAGCAGTTAGATGCACACTGCCAGTTACCATAGGGTAGCTGCAACCTTAGCTACACTGTCTGTGCACTCCTTCACTTATCAGCAATAATCACTTATATGCTCATACTTTGTTCTTCACAAGTGATCTGACCTAAGAGCTCCCTGCCTTCACTGATGTTTCCTGCTTCTTTTGGATCCATCATCCTTTTCTGTAGTCACTATATGCTTCCTTTTCTCAGAGCAGTCAGCTCTAGATTTATAACCATTTTCATCCCATGTGCATTCTACCATTAGATTTTCAGTAAGCTCCTGCTCATCAAATTTGAAATTCCTAGGCTATTATCTCCCTCAACCATCTAAAACACAAGGCTGTTTGAAATAAGGATGCTGGCTGTCCCAGGAATCGTAGAAAGCATTCGGCTGTAGTATTTTTGCATCAGCTATCCAGATAACTGTGTTACCATCAGACTCTGTCCTTCAGATGTACCTAATAGCAGGTAAGACAACACTAACAACCTGGGAGGGGAGGAACCACAAGTAAAATCCTGGGGATCTGAGTCTGGGTCTCCTGAAAATTTATTAGCACGCAGAACAAGAAAAGAAGTCCCATTCTCCCACTCTACCCCTTCGTGGTCAAGTGCTCAGTTAATCTGAAAGTCACTTACAGATCAACTATGACTGCTGATGCATTTTCCACTTCCACACAGAACACAAGTATGGAACCACAAAAATTTTGGCTCCAAGTAAGAAGTTGCTGGGCCACAGGTAATATAATCTGTGATTAAGAAGTAATATATAGTTTTTTCAGCAAAAAACCAAGCAAACAGGGCTCACTTCAGGAGCATTTAGTTTCTTTATGTGGCTTCAAATAGAGCCTGGCCCCCTCTGCTCAGCACTAGTGTGCTGCCTTATGAACAGCCTCTCAGACCACCCTCTCTCTCCTCTCCTTTCTATTCCCTACACCTGCTGGTCCTGCAAAGTGAGTGCCTGACTTGCTATCACCACAGAGACAGGCATCCCAAAGCAGTCTATGACATGATTACCGAAGGATTTACAGAGCCTCCATATGGAAATTTCCAAATAGTGGCAATTTTCCAACAGGACTCTCTTGCTCTCAAGTTACACAATATGTCAGCTGATAATAACTTTCCCTTCTGGTGTGGTGGAAGAACGTAACCTCCGCTTAGACCACAGAAGCAACAAGGCCCACCTTTTTTTGTTTGTTCTCACCCTCCACACTACTCAGGAATCTGTAGCCATCACTCATTGAACACCTATGCTGAAATGGCCACCTTCAAGTGGAGAAACAAGTGAGTATGAAGCAACTTTGAATCATTCGGGTCGGAAATTACATGAGTTTTGACTATCAAAACAGCAAAAAATTATAGTAAGGGTAAACTCCAGCTGAGCTGGAAGTGGAGCTGGCCCAGTTTATAAAGAGGATTACACAACACAGTTACCTGCAAGAGCAGGGACTGGGATGATGGGTCTGCAACCCCTTCTGACTCAGTGTGCCTAAACTGATCTCTCACAATAAATGATGCCATCTGCCAACCACAGGTGACAGAGGGTGAGACCTACAGATATCAGAAAGGTACATTAAATTTGTTTATTCAGCTATCCAGGAACTGAATAGCTTCTACTGAAGCTGTAGAACCGCAGTTAGAAGACAGAACCTGAACAAGGCAGGAGAGGCAGCTTGGAGATGTTTGAGGAGAGTGTCCCCAAAGGAAAGTGAGTGACAAAACGAAAGACAGCAACAGAGATGCCAGGGAAGACAAAAAGCCATAGTGCCACAGCAATCTTGGACTATCAGATTTATTCAGTGTGTTGTGGTATTGCTGAGAGTCTTCCAGCAGTGAACAGTGCCCTGCTGTGCAAGCTGCTGTACAGACATGCAGTTGACAGACAGTCCCTGCCCTAAAGAGCTCAGAATTACAGGAATGACAAGATGCAACAGGCAGATGAAGCAATGGAAGATGTAACGATCCCTGCCCACTGCACTTCCCTCAGGTCTTAGACTAGGGTAAACAAAGGCTGCAGATGAAGATGCTGTCACTTGAGAAGCATTTTTCTCCAATCAGAGAAGAATTTTGACCAATATTTCTACTCACCATGAGCAAGCATCCAGCAAAAACAGTAAATCCCTTTGCGTGAAGCCGTTTTGCCAAGGCATGTCCAAAACCTTTGTCGCAGCCTGTTATTAGCACTGCCTTCCCTTCAGCCTGTGTGGGGAAAGGCAGTAATACGGTATCAGATATTGCAATGCTGTACACACCACCAGCACCCAGCAACATAGCACAGGAGCAGCTTGCAGCCCTGCAGCCAGGGCCAGCCATTATTTAGGAGGTACAATTCCAGCTGCAAGTCACAGTGGCCATGTACCTGTCTGCACACTAACTTGACCGCAGCCTAAATCCAGCAATTTCAGTGGAGCTTCTGCTGGGTTAACCAGCATAAATATATGACAAGATTCCGGTATAGAAAACACAACCAGCTCCCAGCTACTGTGAGACCCTAAATTTATTCACTTGCTGGTCTGTAATGATTTGTGTTGCCTTGATACCTGAGCTAGAACAGTAACTCTTTCTTTCAAGTATCAGTGGCCACAGCGGAACAGAAACATTTCAAAATAAGTTAGTGATCTACCAGCTCATAGGCACTGTAGAAAAAACAGCATAGAAAACATCCAAATGATAGTATGTCACCAGCTTGACCTGTACAGCAGCTCTTTTAACTGCAGGGTTACTCTCTATTGTCTGTTCCCTACCTACTCCCACTCTATGCGGTACTTTCCACACTGTATTTTAGCACAGAGGAACGTGACTACAGGTTAGGGTTTCCTTCTGAAACACTGCAGTCTTAACAGGAACAACTTATCAAATCCTACAGTTCTCTCCTACACTATTATTATCTTCTGACTGACAGATAAATTGAGAGAGATTTGATATTCCATCTGGTATGACACAACAGGCTTGTGACAGATCTGAAAACAGAATCTCAAACCTTGAAGAAAAGCCTGTAGCGAAACACTGCCCATTCACCGTCTTTTCTTTGCTTGAAAGCCATCTCTCCCCTGCTCTCCTCACCACAGCTGTGCAGCACCGAACTCCTAATACTTAACCCAACTAGCAGGCACCCAGCTGCAGTGCTGCACACTGCTCCAGACTGAAACCGTATCTGTGAGGCAATAACACAATATAGTAATAAAGAGCTAGAGAATGCAATAAGGAAGTGAGGTCACTTCCATCTCTGTGGAGATATCTGCAACTAATATTCCCTGTTCCTGTATTAACAATAGCTGGAATATGAACATTTGTATTTTGTACAATTACATATGAATTGCACTGGCTTGTCCAGCCACTTTTTCCAGACAGAAATGGGGCAAATCACCAATGCTCTCTGGTCTCATTTTGCTGACACACATGGTATGGAGGTAGCAACAAGGAATAATTGCAGGGTGATAGTGATCAGAGCATTGCTGCACAAATGCAAGATGACTCTAAACAGAGAGCAACAGGCAAATAAGTTACGCCCTGTCCTATAACTCATGCTGAAGTTATTGCTTTCAAAGGGGAGTCATGATCTGAAGTTGAAATGAGAACTGATCAAGTCTATCCTGCATTTATCATACAAACACTCACATTAACACTGATTCCTACACTCAAAGAGCAGCCAGCTACAGGCTAGCTCTACTAAAGCTCTAAAGGTAGCTACAACTAAAGGACAAAAGATAAGTGATAATTAAATATACAGTGCTCAGTCTGAATTTAATTTACAGTGTCACAGCTCCAAGAGAAATGACGATCAACTATGAACCAGATCACAGAATTTGCCAAGGTTACCTCCCACAATAATTCAGCAAGCTGGCCCATAGAAAAGATTTAACTTTTTTGCTCTGCCTCATCGCCCTAGACCCTTTGCCTCTGTATCCCAAAGACACAGGACTTCCCAAAAGAGCAGGAACTGTACAAGAGATAAGGAGTTGCCATCACTTCCCAGAACACAGGACAGGCAAAGAAAGAAGATACCCCATCCTCAACCATGATTAGCTCCTTCATCAGCAGGTCTGATAAGGACAGAACTCAGCTGCAGGAAATAAAAGCAAATGCTGTGTTACTGTGTGCACCTAGTTTTAGCTCTCAGCAGCTGGTTTGCTTTCTCTGGTTAAAAAAAAACCCACCAAAATGTAGACAGAAAGGAAGAGGTTTAAAAATCCTCTCAGCTGTCTATAATGGGGACAAAAGTGAGGAACAACTTAAGAGTATGAGAAAGTTCCTGTGATTTGCTATTTGCTATTGCCCTAATTGCTGGTAATAAAACATGTGACTACAGCAGCATGGCCCACGACAGACTGAGGCCCTGGCAGCACTAACAAGCATGCAAAAACCCAAGTGATGTATCAGATCTCACATCTGTAGCTGCCCCCATCTTTGTGCCATACCTTGTCAACAAAGAGCTCCCAGGGATGAGAACAGGGAGCGACCTCATTCCTAGCCAAAAAGATCCTATCCCCAAAACTCCTCTGAACAGGGAATATCCTGATCTTATCTTTCGAAAGTCCCAAGATAAGGCCTAATGGGCCTCATTCCCAGAGTTTGATAAGGTCAGCCTGCAGCTTACAGTTTGACACAGTGCTGAGACAGGCAGAGAGGACTAGCTATCACCTCTCTAGCAGGCAGCACAGTGACCTTAATCAGCATTTTGTGGAATTTCAGGTGCCCCAGTCACACAGTGCTCTCGGGAGATACTGCACAGGAGACAGTGCTGCCAGGGTACCTGAGACCTGCTAAGGGTGCAGAATAATGTCTTGTACTGGAAGTGCTGTTGTGGCATCTGGGCAGGGTAACGCTGTCTGTATCCTTGCTGTGTGATCTACAGCACTGTAATACACACTCCACACAGTTCAAACAGCCCCAGCGAGGCAGCCTCATTTTAACCTGCAGCCAGCTCAGGTGCACACACCTTACTAGCTTTTCTTACTGGGATACAACTGCTTTGCTAAATAGTAGAATTTATTTTACTCACACAGGTGATCTTTCAAAATTATACACATTTATTGCAAAAGACGGTAAGGAAAGTGAAGCTACTTTGTCAGCTCCAGTCTCTCTGGACAACGTGGGAACCCACCATGCTTGCCTAGACTTTATCTTCTTCTACTGTGTCACTTGTTTCCCGGATCCTGTTCCCTTTTATGCCCTCCGCAACATCTGCTTGTTATCAAACATTAATTTGAAGATGCCAGTTACACAGTAAAAATGAGCAGTTACACTGTAAACTTTGCTTGTTCCTTTTTCCAGTTAGGAAGTTGAGGTTTTCAACCCCAGGAAAGGGAACTAAAAATATTCACTAAAGGGAAGGTATTCTCTCAGGTGGGACAGGGAACTTCTGAGGAGCAGAGCGGATGGAAGAAGACCGAAATGGGAGGCCACAAACAGGCCAAAGCTGTTATCTGGCCATTTCAGAGGGGCAAGACTGAGCTGGAGGCACAAAGAGGTTCACTTGCAGGTTCTCCCGGTGCCTGCAGGAGGGTTGCCTGGAGCATAAGCAAGAGCTAAGTTAACTCCAATCCAGTTAACTCCAGGCATTTCGTGTTATTTTTTAAAAACATGTAAGAGACTCGTTATGCAATTCTGTTCCATTCGCAGGGCTCACGCTCATTTCCAAATTTAGAGTACTGGAACAAAATCCACGCACCCACGGCTTCACGAACCCCGTGAAGTAACACGGGGTTTCGCAGCAGCGCGGGGGTCTGGCCGGCGGCCGGCAGCCGCGCCACGGCCCCGGCCGAGCCCCCTGTGAGGGGCTGGCAGCCTGCCCCGGGCTCTTCACAGCTCGGCATTTCATCTCCCCTCGCAGCGTCTGTGTTCAGCCTCCACCAGCCCAAGCGCCCGCTGGGGCGGCGCCGTTTCGGCTGCCTGCAACGGCCGCGGGCGCGACGCCTCAGCCCCGGCCCGGTTAAGCGGCAGCCAGCGGCAGAGGCGGGCTCGAACGCCCGGCGCCATCTTGGGCCACGGGGACAGCCTCCGGAGGCCTGCCCCTGGCGAGACCCAGAAGGGGCCGAAGCCCCCCCCCGGCCCCTCGCCGCGGTACTCACGGGCAGG
>VYZV01002400.1:19269-85916 GCA_013401275.1 Pandion haliaetus | reverse complement strand
GCCGCGCCCCGCACCGCGCCCCTCCGCCGCCACGGGCGCGGGGCCGCCACGCACTCGCGCGCCTTTGGCGAGCGCCGTGAGCCCCTTCCCGGCCGCGGGAGCCGCTCCCCTGCGTGGGACAGGGCCCGCCGGCCCTGTGCGGGGACGGCCCGTCCCCTCGCCCCATCCTTGCAGAATTCCTCCCAAAAAATAGCGTGGCCAGCAACCGAGCTCTCGAATTTGATCAAAACCCCGGAATTTCTGAGGGTTACCGGAGCCAGCCAGTCCTCCGGAGGCTAGACCTCTCCCTTCCGAGCTTGGTGCCCCACCACTACTCTTTCCGTGGTAATTTCCCTGTTTTTCAGTTGAGGCCTGTTTCCTAGCAGGCCCTGAAGCTGCCGCAGCAGCAGCCCAGCCTTCGGCAGAGATGCAAATAAGCCCTAACATTAGATACCGTTTTTCTGCTGTAATAAAGGAAGCTGTGCATTAAGCTGCAGAGATGTTTTTCATGCCCTGGATCAGTTTTATCCAAGACGAATATGATTGAAATTAACTTTCTGTGCTTAACTCTTGGTTTTGAGCTGTTTTCACCCAGTAGTGAGTTTGATGGTGATTCCCTGTGCATAGTCCAGCATCACTAGCTACTTAATTACAAAGAAATGTATTTTTAGCCACATGGCTGCACTAGCTGTAAAGCCCAAGGATTGCTTTGGGAACATACAACGTCACCCATGACTTGAAGTTATATTTTAGTTTTAAATTACTTCATGAAGCTCAGTTGAAATAGTACATTCCACATAAGTACCTTAAATTTTAGCTGTTTCAGAGAATACACTTAAAGATGCATTAAAGAAAGAGAAATTGACATTTTCTTTAAATGCTTCCCTGCTTGTCAATTTGCTTATAATCTTTTTCCTTATTTGAAAGCATCTTGAGGTGGTTGAAGGTTGAGCTGTTTATCTCCCTGTGAGGGACTGCAAGGGGGAAGGATGAGTTCCTTTGGACTTGTATTTTCTTGTTGAAATACATGGAGTCAGCATGACTTACAAAATTGTTGAGCAACTAAAACGGAGGTGCTATCTTGTATTGCAGAGCTGAGGGAGAACAATCTTGCTGTTGGTAGAGTGTGTTAATTGAAAGCATGTTGGCTACCAGGCTGTCCCGGCCTCTCCTGAACTTCTCTGTGAAACCCCCGAGTTTCAAGGACCCAGGGAATGCCTTAAGGTAAGTAACTTGGTGGAGAAGAAAGAGTGAGATCTTGAGTAAAGCACACATCAAGGGCTTATTTGATTTCAGCGGGACAGTTTATTTACAGAATCACAAGATGGTTGAGGTTGGAAGGGACCCCTGGAGGTCACTTGGTCCAACCCGCCAGCTCAAGCAGGACCTCCTAGAGCTGGTTGCCCAATCCACACGGCTTTTGAGTATCTCCAAGGATGGAGACTCCACATCCTGCCTGGGCAACCTCTGCCAGGCTCAGTCACTGAGCTGAGCACAAAGGATATGGACTCTGTGTGCAAGGAGGGGTTGGCAACATGGCTTTGTTTACACTTGGACAATCATCTGCAGTCAAAAGGGGGTTGAGTAGAGCATTAAGTCAGTGTCAGCCAAGGATTTATTCCTGAATATCAGCAAGTAGGACTTGCTGCGATGCAAGGAACTGTCATATATTTCTATGACTTCATTTCAAGGCAATGCATCACATGAAATGAGAAAGTTCAGAGGGAGGGTTTTAGTGAGAAATGGAGGTGGGCTGAGTAATGAAGCTGGTTTTTTCTGTACGTGAACAGAAAATTGCCTATCTAATTCTAATTCCTAGCTCTGAAAAAAATACCTTTTATATTGATACATGATGGGAACCCTGCTAGTTGAAGTTGAGTGCTTTCACTGGCTTTGCTTTAGAGCAGGGCTCCCAAACAATGGTGTGTGTACCACTAATTGTACATAAGCCATTTAAAAGTGGTTCATGGCCTGCTAAACAAGAACTGCCACCTCCAGTGGTGTTCTACTGCTGTTGATAGTGATGTCCGGCACCATCACTGTCAAGGATGGCTCCTGTAATAGGGAGTTGCACAGGCCAAAGATAGCTGAGCTGTTAGGGATTTCCTACACAAACAGACATAGGCCTTTTATCTCCTATTTACTCCACACACACCAAAGCTGCCCCAGCCTTAAAAATACAAATTAATGCTTTATTAACTTGAGAAGAGAATTTTCAGCATATTCTTTTTTTTTTTCCCTCATCTTTTGTTTTGCTTACTCTGTATTTGTGCTTTGTGCATCTTGTACTCAGGGCAAAAATGTGTTGCATTTTTTGAAGTACCCACAAGCTGCTAAACCTGAAATGGAAATCCAACTGTTCAGTAGAAAGGCAGTGTTGTCACTATACCAGTATCTGAATGCATTGATGTAGCATTTATATACTTGACTTTTCAAGCTGAGGACTGCCTTTTTTGGTGTAACTGAACAAAAGCAAATGCATGGTTACAAGCACAGATTGAATTCGAGGACCATCTGTGCATTTTAAAAGACTCAGTTGTGGTCTCTAGAATTCAGTCATGCAGAATGACAGAAATGGCTCACAGTACATTAGCATACTGTCTGTGGGCTAACATCACTTATGCATCGTAGCTGTTTCCTCTGATGACATTCCTGCTGATCAGCAGCCAGCATCTATTTTAAGCCCCTGCCTTCAGGTCAAGGTAGGCAGTGTATCAAGTAGTTACTATTTACAGGTTATTGTGAATAGAGTGCAGCAAATCAGTGCTCTGCAGTGAAGTAACAGGACCAGACATGACACTGTAAAATAAAAACCAACTTCATGCAACTAAAAGAAATGTTATGAACGTTTCTGGGCCCTTTGAGACACACCAAGGAGCTTGTTGTTGAGGTAAAGTTCCAAGCCAGGATTGCAGGTCAGTGATGTTAACACTGACTTTACTTGGGGACTGACCTTTGCAGCACTTAAATTGGCTGTAGCTATTTCAAGAGCTGATTGGGCTTGTGACACTGAAAGTCAGAAAAAGTGCTGAACTGTTGCAGAAAGGTGAGCGGACACTGTTGCCTGAATATAAATCAGCTCCATTCCCATCTGGTTCAAAGCTTCTGCCCTAGCAGACCCTTTTTGTAGCCTCGTGTTCCCATGGCGCAGCTCAGAGGCCAGAGTGTCTGCAGATTGCTGTTCAGTGTAGCACAGGTCACCCTGGGAGCCTGTGATGTCTAAGCAGGAGATAATTGTGAATGATTATGCAAATTCACTTAGAAGACAGAAGAGCAGCCTGAAGGATAAGCTCTGCTGAAGGATAGATGTTGTTAGAGGGGCCAGAGGGTAGATGAAGTACAGCAAGTCTAGGGGAAAGCCAGAAGGCTCTGAGAGGGCAATGTCAGTGCCCAAAGCAAAAATGAAAAAGCTGATACAGCCCAGAGAGGTGGCTGGCAAGGACAGAAGCTAGGGTCACTCTGGTGTGTTGTCTAGGCCCAGTTTTGATGAATGATGGCAAGACATAAGACAGTGTGATGCTCTGGTAGTATAGCTTTTCTAAATAGAATCTCACTCCCTGGAAGACATTATTGCTTTGCTCTGGTCTGTCTTTGTGAACATGGTTTATCTTCCTGGGGGTCAGACGTACTATGCAGAGGAGCGTCAGATCTGCATGGCAGGTATTGCTCAAAGACGTAGTGTCTCTTAGCTTAAACAGTTGAAAAGAGGGGATATAAAATCTAAGAGTATCTAATGGGTAGCCACTGCAGAGGAAGAAGTGTTATCCAAGATGGCAGAAGGGTGGAGCTGTATGTAAAAGCAGTGAGATAGATCCAAGCAAGTTCAACCTTAGGCTGGGTATCAGAGACAATGCCACAGCAGAATACTTTAATCAGACAGATTAATAACTTCCTCTACCCCAACTTTGTGCAACTCTAAGTGAGAGTCTTGTTGCTGTTGGAAATGAAAACACTGTACTGCCCATTTTGCGGGTGGAAGGAGCTCTGTGCCTCCAGAGCAGGAGCTATTTTAGAATTCTTGGTAATATCCAGACAGCTTCTGCAGCTGGAAATAGCATCAAGGTCTTTTGAGAAACAAATGTTTCATACTGTAGGAAACACACAGCCTGAGACTAAGGAGAACTGTAGACTGCATTCTGTCTTCTTGGATGACAGTGTACATCATGTGTATAGGCAACACTACATTCCTTTTCACCTATATGCTGCAGCACCAGGGCACGGACAAGATATTCCATGCCTGATTGTTCTGTTGGTTTTTGTTTTTTTTTAACAGGCCTGTGCAAAGATTTTGCTTCCCTCTCTTGTCCTCATGTGGCAGCCGCTCTTATGCAAGTGAAGTCGATCAGGTGAGTGTGATTGTGATTTCCAGGAACTAGTTCTGCTGAGCCGGGGTTTTAAAATCCCTGAACCCTGGTGACTAAATTCTTCTTTCTGATTTGCCAGAAGGACTACGAGCTGGACCTCTCCAACATACTCCACATTCTTTCCTAGCACAGATCTTCCATTGACGTAGCATGGTACATGCTGCTAAGGATGGAAATAAACAATCAGACTAGTGGGTTTTTTCTATTTTTGGAACTCACTCAGTAGATTAAATCTTCCACCTTAAAGTGAAGGGAATTTGCACGACAAATTCTTAATAAAGCACTCTTTTTGGAGTATGGTTGTGTAAAGAGACATAAATATTCACCTCTTGATCTGGAGAGTGGCCCTCTTCTTTAACAGCCCTCTCTTTGAAAGTGCTACCTTGCCAGGAACAGTGCCAGGCAATAGGAAGGGGAATGTTTTGCCCTCTTGCCTGTCTCATGGCACAGAACCTCATCACTGTTACAGTGCTAGAGCATGCATATCTTGCTCCGTAACCCTGGGACAGAGTGTTGGAGGAATTCAGATATGGTCCCTGCATCACTGCTGCGCTTCCAGTGTGACCCTGATCAGTCCCCGTGGAAAGCCAAATCTCTAGTTTGTTAAGAGGTGAACTGGAATGAATTGCAAGTAATTATTACCTAATCCCACCCATGGCAGCACCTTGCTGCATGTGCACTTGTTGCTGCTGGAATGTCTGATCTACCATGCAGTTTTTAACATGTCACTTAACTGCTGCCTCTCTTTGGGTTAGAAGAAAGGGTTTGGAGAAGGAAGGAGGTATGCTTCTATTTAAATTGTGAATTGGAAGAATAAGACCAAAAAACAAACAAACAAACAAACAAAAAGAATTATGACCAGCTGGTCATAATTTCAAATATTAAACTCACTTGATTCTGTGTAGCTCTTAAAACCCAGCACTAGAGGGTTTATATGCTAGAGGAAGATGAGTGAGCAGTCAGTAAGGTTAACCCATATCCTTTCTTCGTCAAGCTACCTTCCCCATGCCTTACGGGATGCATGGCACAGAAGAGTGGACTCCTGCCTGCTTTGAACATACAGGAACAGTTCCTACTGAAGGGAAAATGTGCCCTGGGAACTGTCTGGTATATTTTCAGATTACAAGGTGGATGTGAACTGCCAGAGAACGGTGGTTTGCTTGGTCTCTTTGCCTTGGGAGCCTGTTGCCAGAGGTGCCAAACTTCTCTTTGTGTTGGGAGGACTGTGATCCTGCCTCACTGGCGTGAACTCGGTATGAAACCTTTGTTTCCTGTCTTCAGGAGGCACTGGGTGGCAGTAGCTGGCAATGAGTGTAGAGAACGTCCCTGGAACAGACTACTCTTGGCCAAGGGCGTGATTTTGTTCTGTGCACTGCAAATCACTGATTTCAAATACTCAATTCCAGTGCGGTTTTTTCTGTTTTGTTTTACAGATTGGCAGCAGAGCTGTGCTTATAACAGGCTGTGACTCAGGGTTTGGATTTGCCTTGGCCAAGCACCTGCATGCCAAAGGCTTCATTGTTTATGCTGGCTGCCTGCAAAAGGTAGGGAAAACAAAACCTGTATTCTTCACCTGTGGCACGTGCACAGGCACGTAGCAAATCCAATCTTCCCTCTCCACTCTGCACAGCTTTCTGCCAAGGAGGGGGAGGGTGGTTGGTAGCCCAAAGGGAAAGGCAAGGTTACTTGAATTTCATAGAGCATAACCTGGTCTATACCAGAACCAGGACTGAATGGTACATAGGGAGGTTCTTACTTGAATCACAACATTGTGGTCTGTGCCATATCTGATGGACTGGAACCCCAAATCTAATTTTATAGGCTTATCCATAAGCAATTTTGGGGATGAGTTTGAGTCTGGACCTTTGGTCCTGCTCTCAGACTATACATATTTATGCAGGGTTTATTTTGACTAATTGTGACATACACCGAGCCACCAGTGGTCTTAATGGCATGCGGTATGAGCATATTTTTCTATATTCATGAGTACAGCTATGCCTCAGTGTGTATGGAGGGTCTCCTGAAATCGCTGTGAAGGCGATAGAGTTCCACTAGTGCAAATGAGGGCAGAATCAGGCCACAAATAGCTTAGTGACGCAGTCTTGATACACTCTCCAGGAGTGCTCTGTATGACCGTCAGAGATGCCTGGTCATGGAGAATAGGAGAGAGCTTTAGCCTCTCTTTCCTTATGAAGCACTGCACTTTTTTAGCTGCATGGCCATTTCACAACAGAAACAAACTTAGTCCTCAGGATATCCTGGGGTGGGTCAGTTATTTTGATTCTAATCTTCTAGTTCACTCATCACTATAAATGTATCTTGAATAATTACATTATTTAAAGAGAATTTGCCAGGTCTTTTTTAATGTTATCAATACTCCTTCTGCTGTTAATTTTTCCATTATTACTAAGTTTTGCTTAAATAATTAGTTTTAAATTTAAATTACTAGTATTTCTCTTGCATTTTTTTCAAAAGAGAAGTCTGTGTTTTGATAGCTCTGTCCCTTGTGGTGTCTCAGCTTTGGGTCGAGGGTTTATTTGTTAACCTGGGCTCCCTCTACAGGCTTCATGGCAGAACAAGACATTTCTTACAAACTGCTACTTTTCAAAAGGTGTCAAGCAGAGAGACGGTAGATGAGCACTTTTTTGGCAGATGTTTCTAGTCAGTTTTTGTTACTGAAGATCAACATTAGAGAATATAAGAACGTTGCAGACTTAAAACCCATTGGTTAGAATAATAGCCTGCCTCTATGTTGACAGGAGCCAAAAATTTCAGAGCTGCAAAGTTACTTCTAGGTTTCACTTCCCCTGTCTGAGCTGCCAGAAAGACCACATTTTCAGTGAGCATGTCTTTAACTGTCACTGAAACCTCCCTTCTATTTTGGTGTCTTCAGTACTTGTTCTACTGAATGCATGTTACTGGAAAATCTTGGCCTCTGACAATTTTAGCATAAGCTGACATGCACCGGCGTGCCAGAACTCTTCTAGGCTTTGATCGATCTGTATTTCCTTGCCAAAAATCAGCAGAAAGCTTTGCTGTATCACTATGTAATTAACTATTGCTTCTTTAGCTGGACTCTCATCCCATGTTCCAAAATCTGTGTGACTATGGTAAGACTGGTAACAGCAGTTGTCATCAGAAAACCACTGTAAAATGCCAAAGCTCCTTAGTTAACAGCAGCAGCGTAGGCTGCCTCTTTGTCTTCAGGCCATATACTTTATGTAGAACTGCTCTTTAGAACTCAAACAAGTCCAGGAGACTGACCTGATTTCTTACTGTGCCACAGATTTCATGAGCAGAACCATAAGCAGAATTCTGATCAGAGTGTAATTATTGCTGGCACTGATTTTAGGGACAGAAAAAGCCTGGTGTGTTTTTAGATGCTAGATAGAAGTGGAGGTAGAAATAAGAAGCATCATCTTTGCTTGGGTATGTTTGACCTAGTCCTGACAGAGAGGAAATGACTATGAAACTTCAGTGTTATTTTCATGGGACTGTTTTTCACAGCTCACCTGCACATTCAGAAGCATACTCCAGCTTGGGGAGCCATCATGTCCTCAGGGTATGCACTGTTCTTAGGAATGTCACATCCTTATTGCAGATTAAAAGTGTGTGCTGACTCTTCATCAGGAAAGGTTTCCTAGAGCAGCCAGATTCTGAGCGCCTGACTGTATTTTTACTGAAGGAAACCTGAGAGAAGTGTTAGGGTCATGACTGAGGAGACCCCAAGGGTGGATCTGTGCTAACAGTGTGCTATTTCACACGCAGTTTCTTCATAACGTTTTCACTAGCAAATATATTCATGTGAGAGTTGTGTTGATGCTTCATTGCCAAAAGACAGTGGTAGACTGGATCCAATGAACGATCACGCTGCAGCTGTCTTATTTTTTCCTCTTTGGTTAATAGCTGGAGGAGCCAGCTGACACAAGATGAAGAAGGTATTTTTCCACCAATACCTGTTACCAGTGGACATATGTGATGTTTGTCACGGCTGTCAGGCGTGTGGTGGAACCCCTGTTTGCTTTGCTTTGTGTGCTCAGGCCTGTTGGGGCTTGCAGGGGGATGAGAAAGGCAGAGGTTATCTGAGCAAGCCAGAACGCAGGCCAGTTACTGTAGGGCTCAACAAGGGTACTCAGAGCAACAGGGTGTTACAGACCACTTCAAGGACACACTGATAAAGATAAAAGCTGAAGCCATGGGCCCCAGAGGGTGACCATGGAAACAGGAAAATGAGGCAGTGTTGTACTTTTTCCATATGCAAGAGGTGGGCCCTCTTGCCATGGGAGAGTGGACCCTGGGGCTGACAGGAGAGATGTGCTGGTCTCTTGGTGTAGCATGAGAAGGTCCTTCCCCTGCTGCATATGGGCCCAGGGGTTGTGGGACATCCTGTGCCAGGAGAGCGTGACACGGTCACAGGGTGCCTGACTTAAACACCACCCATCTGTCCTTTCTGAAGAGCCAAGGGAATGGCCCTGTGGGTCTGGGTTAATGCCCAGAGTCCAATTCTTAGCCAGGATCCCAGCCCCAAGGGTACCTGTCCAAGCACCCAGCTGCATGTGGGTGGGAGGGTAGGAGGGATGTTGGCTTGCTGAGCCAACCCTGTAAGGGAGGAAGAGGAGGACACTGTGAAGGTCCCAGTAGAGCTTATGAGGCCTCTGAGGCTGGTGTGTTGCTGTGGCGCAGAGATTTTTGTAGCACCTCACAGACCTGGGATTGGGGAAAGACACACCTTGGCCTTATTGTTCTTCCTCTTCCCTTTAGCCATATCTGCTGTTTCCAAGGGACTTTCATGCTTGTGTTTGCTGATTCCCTATTGGCATTCCCACAGCTGCCACTTGTATGCTTTTCAATGCTTTGCCATACACACTGGCTTCGGCACCACGGTGCTTTTGAGTGAGCAGCAAACTTAGCATGAAACTCTATTTTCAGTCACTGTAAAAAAAAACACCACTAAGCTGTGCATGGGACTTTTCACTGCTCCATTTTGTATGCAGTATGCTTCTGTGTGAAGAGAGTGTAGCAGATGCCTTCTCTTAAGGACAAACACTAACCGGTATTAACAGTCTGTGGTGGAATAAGGAAGGGTGGAGAAGAAGACAGAGATGTCAGGTACTTAAGTTTAGTAAGCTGTCTCTGAGCACCGTGGATAAGCCCAGGAATGAGAGGAGCCAGGAGAAGTTTGTTTTGGAAGACGGGTGGCACAGAGACAGGGGGACGTATGACCACCTTCGTGTGGTATCTAAAGCGTGGTGTCTAAAGGGAACTGTCACTCCAGGTGGGGCAAATGGACAGCCTGGGTTCAGACTGCAGAGACGAGCACCATCTCATTGATAACTGACTGCTGGCAGTCTCTGACAGGGAGCGCCTGTGGCTCGAGGTGTTTGGAACAATGTAATGTCATTCAGCAGTCACGAGAGAGCCCTGCTATGAACAACTGGCCTGTTTCAGGTCAGAGGAAAAAAAGCTGTCTGTCCAAAAAAGCCTCATCTGTCAGGAGTGAAGAGCACTCCAATGCTTGCCTGCTGATGCTGACACAGTGAGGGGGGCTACCTGGAGGGTTGAGTGGTGGGGGAGAAGAGCTGAGCAGCAATCAGATGATCCTGTGGGACATGCTCCATGTCTAGCCTGTTAATGGAGAGTAAAAGACTTCTAGTGAGGGATGATATTGGGGAGACAGAGGGAGTTTCTTACAGTAAAGACAAAGAAGTTCCCAAAAAGTCACTATTTTCAGAGCTAGACCTCACCATCATCTACAAAAGTACCCTGGAGCGGCAGCAGAGTCCAGTAGCTTATAACCATAGGAGCGATTCAGGGATAGTGCCAAACTCATATTAATATCCCATGTCTGTGTCCTGGAAGCACCATAGGCAGGCTTCACTGCTCCGAAGGGACTAGCTCTGGGTGTGGCAGCCTTGTCGCTAGCATCGTCTGGCCCATGTGAAAGGTATCTCAGGGGTTGGCTGCAGTTAATTGGCTGGGCTATGGGTGGATATGTGTATACTGGGGGAATCTGTTGTTCTGAGCTGAGAAAAAAGGACTGGAGATGGGAAATGGGAGTGAGAAAAAGCTCATGGGGGGAGGCAGAGAAGAGAGCAAGATGCTGGAAAAGGCACTGGGGGGAATTGCTAGCAGGGAAGCTGGCCAGGCACTTGATGATTGGACGCTGTAGGAGTCTGTTGGAGGCAGTAGTAGATTTCCAGGTAGTGGGAGCTGTGTGCATAGATCAGCTGAAGGGAGAAAGCAGTGGGTGGGCAGTCCCTCTTCTAGGACTGTCGCTCCCAGAGCTGGCAGTGTGACTGAGAAGCACGTGCAATGTACATGTGCAGCCACACACCAGCTATTTTATACCATACCCCCGCCAAGCTATTTGCTGTGCCCCCTATGCAGGCCAAAGCGAGGATGAGAGCACATTCCCACCACTGCAGCAGTGGGGCATAGCTTGGTCTCAGGAGCTTGTACTGGGCAGGAGTTGCCTTGCTGGGGCAGATCCAGCTCTGGCTGCTTTCCTGGTGGCTGAAGCAGTTTGTACCAGCTGACTTGGTGGCAGGGCTCATGGTCAGATGGAGATGCTCGAGGAGTGGTGTTCTGCAGGAGCATCCCTGTCTGTTCCCCTTCCTCTTATTGCTGCAGGACTGTCCTGATTATTCTGTGACTGCCCTGTGCACTCTCTTTTGCTCGGTTTGATGGTTGCTATGCATTTGATATTCTACACAAGCTCTTTGGCCAGATTCAGACCAGCGCTTTCTTCCCCTCTAGGACAAGGGACATGGTGGCTCCAAGGATCTGGACAACATGAACAGTGATAGAATGAGAACTGTCCAGCTCAACGTCTGTGACAGCAAAGAAGTAGACCGAGCAGTGGAGCACGTGAATAGCAGCCTGGAGGATCCAGAGAAAGGTAGGTGCATGCAGTGGGCTCTAAGGTCACGTAGGGGGCATGAGCTCCCTCAGCTGGGCTCTGAGAGCATTTTCAGGGAATATTTCAAAAGCTGAGCATATGATTGAAGGGCACACAAAGCTCTGAGGAGCAGCAGTGCAGAGCAAATGGCCTGTTTAAATGTTGTGCTGTATCAGAAAGCAGCTTCCTGCTTAAGACAGCATCTACAAAGACAACTGCTTTTTTCTGCACAAGCTCTTGTAGGGACATTAGCAGAAATCAGGATGGTGTTCAAGGCCCTGGGATTAGTGCTTTATTCCTGTGACCTGAAGTTTATTGTGACTCCCTTTATGTTGTAAAACCTGGCCAGTGCCCAAAGATTGGACATTAGCAACAGAAAGGTCTTCCCAAAACTTTCAAAAGGCAAAGAAAATGGAGAGGTTTTCCAAAGGATTTCCCATGAAGTCAGCTGAGTATCATTAATGCCATTGCAGATATTACCATATGTTACAGATTTCAGAGTTCAGGGAGTAGCTGTAACTGACTTTCTTAGCCTGCCTACCTCATTCTACTGAGGTGATGACAGTGAATTCTGCTCCAGTACTGTGAAAATCCCAGTTGCGCATGCATTCCTGAAACCTTTCCACCCTTTGGTGAACTACACTTTTTCCATAAAGAACATCCGTACTTCAACACATGAAGGTTGTTTAAAAGCAGAACAACCGGTAATGTTCTATTTTGGATTTTGCATAAACCTATTTCTTTTTCTTTATATTTAATTTTTGTATACAGATCTTCTACATAAATTAAGTTTTCTAGCCCTGTATTTTCAAGCATGGGCCAGGATGAAGTTGCCTTTTCTGGGCTGCTTCTGAGAACACAGATCTGGACACAGTCAACAGATAACAGTGAATTTTTCTAAACAGAGAGAAGCCATCCCAGACCTTTCTCAGTCTGTTTCCTGTGCAATTAGAATATTACATGAAGTGAGTTCATTTTACTCCAAATTCCTTTTTAATCTTTCTTTTCATTGCCAGATGAGTTGGTAGCTTCAGTTGTTGCCATCTTGGTTGCAGTAGAATAAAAGGGAGAGTCTGTGGCATGCATGCCCACCCATGTCCACCCATGCCAACATCCCCGTTCCCAGCATTGCAGACATTCTAGTTCTTATGGTGACACAAGGGATTTTACTTTGAAATAATGACACTTTTGTTTCTTACAAGGTCTTTCCTATTCTTATTATTTGCATTTAGAGACTATATTTTGCTTCTTTTAAAATATCATGATGAATAAGAAGAGAATGTTAAGGAGAACAGCTTAAACAAGGCTCAAGTTCTGTTTTAGCTGGCTCAGAAGGCTGGGAAGCCTTATTCACAATACTTTGTGGCTGCAGTGTTGGGCAGTACAGGCAGATCCTGACTGTGGTTATATTTGATCAGGAGACTGAAGTTCGCTCTAGACTCTCTTCTGTCTGGCTTCCATCATTACAAGATGTAATGAAAAATTCTTTTGTGTAGCTCAGTAATCTATTGGCAAGGCCTTTTCCAAGCTGCTCTCATTAGTCTCACAGAGGGAAAGCTTTCTGCTTGATTTTGTCTTCTAGGGCTCTGGGGGCTGGTTAACAATGCTGGGATCTCCACATTCGGGGAAGTTGAGTTCACCAGCATGGACACCTACATGGAGGTAGCTGAAGTGAACCTGTGGGGGACTGTGCGAACCACCAAAGCTTTCCTCCCGCTCATCCGGAGGTCAAAGGGTGAGTGATCTCCTCCTGACTGGCACTCCCTGGAGCAGGTCCCTCATCCTGCCCCATGTCTTGCTGTGTGGTTAAAAGGTCTGTTATGCTTCTCTCTACACCATTGGCCACCTTCATACCTGTACAGACAGAATGTGACCCACAGCATACACACAAATGACAGATTTCCTAATCGCTCTGAGTTACACAGCAAGGCAGCAGTCCTGAAAACCAGTTATTATTTCTCCTTCCCATCTGTGCTGCCTTCTCTTGCAACTTCCCACGCAAGATGTAATCCATCATACCTTCTTTTACCTATTCAGAAGCTGCAGCTCACCATAAATTCCAGTGTCAGGAGCAATCCTTCCCTCTGTACAAAAATCAGCAGTGCCAGTGCTGGCTGGGTAGGCAGCTGCAGTGTCCTATGACATGTTTCTTGCAGGGAACTTCTCAGCTGTGTGCTGTTACTTGAGGAGCTTGTAATGTATGCGAGGTGGGGTTTGTATAGCAAAGGAACGCAGACTTGGAGTTTGCATGGGTCTCAGCATAAAAGGGCAAAAGCTTTCCTGTACTGCGGCCAACTACCTGACTAAATGAGAATATTTTTTACTCTTGAGGCATCCACAGACGTTAACAGTGTTGTCCTGTGCTGTAGACCTGGGCTGTATGTGGCCCAGGCAGCATTCCTTCCATCATGGAAGAGTACCCACTTCTGTGGTCAAAGTTTCTCTTTCTAACACAACTCAGCAATGAGCACTGATAGAAAGTGCAAAGAACTGCAACCTCTAATTAGGCTGCAGCATCCACAGTCTCCTACCAGCTTTCTCCCCAGCAACAACGGATGGCTTCTGGAGAGGAGAAAGGCCCCTGCTCTGTGCCTGGAGCTGTAATCCGGCTGTCACACAGAAAAGGGTGTAATGGATTTAGACTGCTCTGACCTTTTGTGGTGCAGGAGCAATCCATTCCCTTTTAAGAGGCAGACACTGTAAGGCGCCATTAGGCTCCTGGATTTTGTGCCTTTGACTTGCAAATAATTGAGCTCAGCCTTGGTGCCAGAGGCTTTCTTTGCTGCTGCTCCCTCTTGTCTGGGCCTAGCCCTGATTGCTGCTGAGCAATCCTGTTTCCCACCATGCAGGCTCTGTCCAGCCTCTTCTGTGTTCCCTGTAGCACTGAGCTTTGTGTGTCACCTTGTGCCTGTTCCCTCAGGTACAATGAGCCAAGGAGCGCAAGCCATGGGCCTGTTCTCCTGCCTGAAGGCTGTTGCATAGGACAGCGAGGCTCAGGTAGAGCCGCGAGCAGGTCTGCCAGGCAGCCCTTATAGATGTGCAGTGGGCAGGTGGATGCATATTCAGGAATCTGTTGGGTGGTGCGTGTTGGGTATCTGCTCTGAATCAGATACCACAGCTCGGCTGTGCTTTGCCTGGCCTCTGTCTAGGTCGTGTGGTGAACATCAGTAGCATGATGGGTCGGATGGGCAGTCCTGCCCGGTCACCATACTGCATCACCAAGTTTGGCGTGGAAGCCTTCTCCGACTGCCTGCGGTACGAAATGCAGCCCCAGGGGGTGATGGTCAGCATCGTGGAGCCTGGCAACTTCATAGCTGCCACCAACCTGTACAGCCCTGAGCGAATCAAAGCCATAGCCGACAAAATGTGGGACGAGCTCCCTGAGATAGTGCGCAAAGACTATGGCAGGAAGTACTTCGATGAGCAAGTCAGCAAGATGGAGACTTACTGTAACAGCGGCTCAACAGACACCTCGCCGGTCATCGAAAGCGTGGCCCACGCACTCACCTCCACAACCCCCTACACCCGCTACCACCCCATGGATTACTACTGGTGGCTGCGCATGCAGATCATGACACACATGCCTGCTGCCATTTCAGATCGGCTCTATGTCTATTGAGGCCTCGTGCTCCTAGGCTACCCAGGTGGGAAACTTGTTTTAAAGAAAGCATTGTACACACTTCCCATTAGTCCTTTTGAAATTTTCTAACCTCATTTCAGAGTACTGTATTTTAGCTCTAAAGGGTTCATTTAAACATCTGACATAACCTAAAGGGCAGTAATTTGCAAGGGATGCTTCATAGGCAGGAATACATTATGTTTGTGCAGGGACATTGATTCTTTGCTATTTATTTCATGTAGTCCTTTTTTTTTTCACGTCAAATATCAAGTTCTAATCAATATTTAAACTGCAATTGCTCTGAAGTATTTTCAGAATAATTTCTACTCATGGCTGAACACAATCTTCACAATTCCTGCCTAGGATGCAGCCTTCACACCATAAAACAGAGGCCCTCCATGCTGTAATGGCAAACCGCTGCCTCCTGATGACAAAGAGTGTCCAACAGACTTTTCCAGGCCTGGTCACAGTAGCCCAAGGCAGAGCAGAGACCTCTTTAATTTGGGGATCAGAACTCAAAATGCTCGAGGTGCTGAAACTGAGCAACTGACCCTGTCCATTTCTCTCTTAGAGTTATACTGATGAAACCTTAGAGAAAAGGAACCGGTCTGCTTTTCTTGCATGCTTTCTTGCAAAGGAGTTCAATGATCTGGGGACTCAATTCTGCAGACCTTTCCCACAGGAGTTTCTTACTCATATGAGCATTCCCGTGAGTGTGAGCAGCTTTACGCACAGGACTGCAGGTGTCAGGATTGGCCTGTAGTAATGTTTCTCTTCTCTTCAACAGTAATTGAACACCAACTCCAGACTTAGTCTGGAGAAGAGTTTCACTCCAGCTCCTATAATTTGTGAGGATCACTACTGAGCAGAGGGAAGCAGAGTGAATGCCGTTCTTACCAGGGACCTCAGAGTTACACTGAAGTATTTGTACAGCACCTTGCACAGAAAGGCCTTAACTCTGGCCAGGGCCTCTAGGCTCTGTGGCAGTGCAGGTGATGATAACAATAATAACTTTCACTGAAGGAGTCACTGAGCTGAAATACATCTAACATGATACAAATCTAACAGAACGTCCATAACTATAAAGTTAACTTTAAGAGCAGTTTCATTTCTGTGATGGTTTTTTACATGTCTGAGAAACATTTGTTTTGTACCGTAAGAAAAGAAAAGGAAAAAAAAAAAGATCCTTTCATGGGAAAATGCAGAAAGGGTTAATTTTTTTAAGCTTGAAGGGCAAAAAGCAAACAAGAACCTAAAATACCATTGTTAGCAAAGTTAAAGAGAAGGGATCGCACATACTCTAGTAACATACCATGGTATGATCAAACTCCTTTGGCTTAATAAATGTATACATGAATGGTAACAAAATTCAGAGGCTCCCTCTTTTATTTTTTAATATTTAAGATGAAAAGCTCATATTTGTTAGTGTTTTTTTTTTTTTAATTTGGTGAGGTTCATGCCTGTCCTGCATACACACTGCATTCAGAGGCTGATTTGCAGTCTTGCGTCTTACCTGTCTGTGTTGGATAGCGCAGGACTTCTGTAGGAGTACCAGATGTATCCTGCACCTTGTGATGAATATGTCCCCTGGACTCTGTGTATTCACAGCTCTTAAACCTGCATCTGTACCGCAGTCCCACAGTTTACAAAGATTATTATGGATTATTCCCAGGGAGCAGGAGGAGAAACTGAGCCCTGAAGAGGGGAGGGGGGTGGTGGTGATTCAGCAAGGCAGCCACACAGCAGGTCACTGACAGACCCAAAATAAAACCCAATGAATTGTGTTTGTGTGGCAAGGTTTTGGTAGCAGGGGTGGGTTTACAGGAGTGGCTTCTGATGAGAAGCCACTAGAAGCTTCCCCTATGTCTGACAGAGCCAATACTAGCTGGCTCTAAGATGGACCCGCTGGTGGCCAAGGCCGAGCCAATCAGCTATAGTGGTAGCGCCTCTGTGATAACATATATAAGAAGGGAAAAAAAAGTTGTGGGGCTCAGAAACTGCAGCCAGAGAGAGGAGTGAGAACATGTAAGAGAAACAACCCTGCAGACACCAAGGTCAGTGAACAAGGGGGGGGAGGAGGTGCGCCAGGCACCGGACCAAAGCTTCCCCTGCAGCCCATGGAGAAGAGCATGGTGAGGCAGGCTGTCCCCCTGCAGTCTATGGAGGTCCACAGTGGAGCAGATAATCCGTCTGCAGCCCATGGAGGACCCCACGCCCAAAGGAGGCTGTCACCCTGTGGGAAGCCCACGTTGGAGCAGGCTCCTGGCGGGACCTGTGGACCCGTGGAGAGAGGAGCCCACAGAGCAGGTTTTCTGGCAGGACTTGTGACCCTGCGGGGGACCCACGCTGGAGCGGTTTGCTCCTGAAGGACTGCACACCGTGGAAGGGACCCACACTGGAGCAGTTCGTGAAGAACTGCAGCCTGTGGGAAGGACCCACGTTGGAGAAGTTCGTGGAGGACTGTCTCCCGTGGGAGGGACCACTTGCAAGGCAGAGCAAAACACCTGGATAACAATGTTTGCTGCAGATGCACAGCAGAAAGAGAAAGGCCTTTACAAGAAAAGTACTTGTAGTCTAAAAATTTAACCCCAAGATGCTAAGTAACATAAAAAATCATGTAATTCCGCTTGGGATGCTAGCTCCCAATTTTACACACAGCTGGGTTTTAATACAGACATCAATGAAGTTAGATACGGAAAAGACTGAGTGCGCAGCTGAGTTATCTCAGTTCAGCTCAGAGACCCCTGCGAGCAAATGCAGCAGACAGTTAGCAGTATCGCATTCATTCCCAGCCAGAAAGATAAAGCCGAACAGTGATAACCGCACTCACATCTACACAGCATGTCTTGTGGAGGCTTCTGAACTCTTTCACGTTAGGTGCCCACAGGGAGCCCTGCAGCCATGCCACCGCTCCGGGGCCAGAGGAGGTGTGACGGTAGCGCTGCCCTGTAGTGTGATTCACAGGGGACTGTGTGGCCACGTACGATGGGAAGGTGGTGGCTGTGCATCACGGCTGTTCCTAGGTTTCTGTGTGAGTTTTCCTGATGCTGTGAGAGTTTGGAAGCTGATATGTGGCCAGCAGGGCAGCAAGCTGACTAGTTTTCCTGCTGGGGTCTTGACAATCCCACAATTTCAGGGTTTTCCCTGAGAAGCGCATTAAAAGCTAATCCCCTCTGGTTTTGCGTGACTGTCCTTGCGACTCAGTGCACTCTAGGTCCTGCCTTCACAGTGCCACTGTGGCTTCTGGAATAGCTTCAGCCCACCAAGTTTATTTGCAAACTAAAAAGAACAAAAGCATAGCAAAGGAGGACTTGGCCAGGCACCTGGTCCTCTGCACTCCCAGAGCTGCCCCAGTGGGAGCTTCTGCCCCCTCGGGAGCAGCTGGGGAGCCTGGAGGGGTCGGTTTGCAGAGGTGCCCATGCCTGGGCTCCCTAGTCTGATCCCAGCTGGCTGGAGGGAGGGCTCACCCCAGATTTCTTGCCAGGCAAAGACCATTGGCGATGACACAACAGATCTCACCATGCAGCATCCCTTGAGCAACCTGGAGTTAAAAATAACTTTCCCTTGTGTGGTGGGAGGCAGCAGAGATGGGGTAATTTTAACTACAGCTGTTACATCTTGTTCTGAGCCTTAACGAGGAAATCATGAAGTCCTACCCACTTCAGAACTTTTTGCTCCTAGTGATGAGGGTGGTGAATGCTGCATTTGAGACCAGCATTTAGTGACCCCTTCCTGCCACAAAATCTGGATGAAGTGCAGGGATTTCCCCGTTAGACAGAAAATCATTTCACTGCCAGGAAGTCGCACAGCTTTGGGAGAGCTGGTCCCAAGCCTGTGCCTCAGCTCCCACACCCTGGCAGAGGTCTGGCACAGCCTCCCTCCCGGGCCTCAGCCCCGTGGGTCTGGCTGGGACTCATGGTCCTGGGCTGGCAGTTTGGAAACAGGACTGCTCTGGAAACAGAAAAGAGGAAAGGACCACTCCTGTTCAGGCAGTGTTAAATAGCTGAGCGAAGGGCGCCTTCCCCAGTTGAATTAAATATAAGAATTAAATAGATACTCAATTAAATATATGAGTGGCTCAGTTGCTGAGCTACAAAGTCAAATCCCTGTCTGTACTGAGGTTGGACTGAAGCCAAGGGGCCTTGCTGCAAAGCATATGTGCATCTGCTGGCACTTCGTGGACTATAGCTCTGAAAAGAAAGTATCTTCCCAGCAAACAAGAAGGGAATCGTAAGTATAACTCACAGAAGAACTGATGACACCTCCCTGGGGAGATACCACTCGGGAGCACAGCACCAGTTTCTCTTCCCTCTCCCAACGGCATTGTAAGGCTTGGCATGCAGCCTTGGAGCGCTGCAGACTTAAACTGGTACTTCCCTGTGCAAGATGAAGTGCCAGCCTGGTACCACCAAAGCAATGAGCAGTGAGTTCTTCCTCACCACGCATGAGTGCAAGCAGCAGGAGATGCCAGAGGCAGCCCATACACCCATCACATGGATGGCAGGTAGCACTGGCAGTGCCACCCCCTGCTCGTCACCACCTGTCACCTGGGCATCACAACCCTCACAGGGTGGTGGGTGAAAGGGATGCTGTGAATGTGCCCTAATTTTGGCAGTCAGCTGGGGTAGTGCATACTGTGTCAGCTGGCAAGACTGACTGACTGCCTGGAGCAGGCTCACCCTCACCCGCTGCCAGCAGAGCGGTGAGGATGGCCATGGCAAACATGGAGGTCCCAGCTTGGCCTGTGTTACTGGGGACTTCCACTCACAACCATGCAGAGAGGCACATGCAGTGGCACAGATGCCGTTCTGCAGCTCCCCTGCAACTGGTGAGGGACAGGCAGAGGTAGTCGTGTACCACCTTCTACCTTCTAAAAGGCCCTAGGACTTCAGGACTGCCTGGGAAACTGCAGATCAGGCTGCTCTGCTTCCATAGCCAGAAGGCAGCTCACTGTGGTCTGTGGGAAGCGTAGGGGCGAGGAGTCTGGCTAAGATGTAGGTTGCTATCTTAAAATAATTTTTGCTATCACAGTGTTTTGTTTGCTACTGAGTGTGGTTATTCAAAGATGCCTTTTTGTCAGCATCTGTCCCCAGTCACAAATGAGTTTGGGGCTCTACCACCATAATAAACTGGAAGAGGAACTGGACCTGGCTGCAGGCTCCTTCAATCATCCTCTCCCCTCCCTTCCCTAGCACAAGTTTGTGTAATTATTTGTGTGATGTGCGACATCTCTAGCAGAAAAGCTTGGGAGACCTGTCCTCACCTCCCACATGAGTCCTGGGGAAACAGAGCTCTCCCAAAGTGGGGGTGCTCCGGTTTCACAGCCGTGCAGCAAGCAGGTCGTCCCACCTGTAAACCGGTTGGGATCTGACTATGGTGCCGAGGAGCTGTACCCTGGGAATCATGGCCTCACTGCAGCCACCCCAGACACATGCAGCCCTCGGCAGGGACTTCAGCCCGCCCTCCCTTTGCATTTCTGACAAGCTTGAATGTGCTGGTCCCTGGGGTATTTGCTCCCCTTGCTGCTTACCTCTCCATCAGCATCTGGGTCTGAGCACTGACGAGTGGTCATGCCTTTCCCAAGGGAAAAGAGGACATAGAAGACTAAAATCCCCCACCCGGGCTTGCACAGGTATTCATCCTTGAGCACAACCTTACTTTATTTTCCAGCCAGACTTGCAAGTTGGGAAGTAACAGGAGCCTGCTCTTCATCTCCCTGAATACCCACACACCAAACCCCCAGAAAGCTCCTGGCTGTAGCCAGGGGTGAAAGTGTAACTGTTCCTGTCCTCATTTCTCCCTCGGCTGTGAATGTCAGAGCACTAGCATAAAAAAATGTGGTAATATCTGGAGCGAGCACTGCAGTGGTATTTCTTTCTTCGCCTGGAGCAGTGTGGACCATAACTCTTGTGAGATAACATGTTGCCACAGAGACTTCCAGCCAGTTTTTCAGGCCTTAGGAGTCTGAATGCTGCCGGTGCATCTGAAGCAGCCCACCCAGGGCTAGGCACTGCTAGCACAGAAAGCAGCAGGCTTCTGTTGTAGCCATGAAAACAGGGTGAGTATTTGCTGCTTCCCCTATCGTGAGATCTTGGAGGTATTGTGGGAAAACTTACCAAGATCCAATCCACAACAAGGTGACATTTAGGGTACTTGTTGTCATGAGACTGCAAGTATGGTCTACAGCAGAGACCAGGAAAACTTACAAATTGGCTCAACAGAAGCTTTGGGTTATTGTTGATATGCCACCTCTGGATCTGCAATGAGTTTAAAACCACTGAGAAGGATCTTACTCCCTGATGGATCGTCAGGACCTGACCAGCCCCAGCTGTGATCCCCCACCCTACCCATGGCCCAGGATCCCATTTCAGCCCCACCTGTGGCTGTTTGTCTCCTCTGCGGGCATTAGCCGTGCTTGGCAGGGACCTTTGCAGCTGAGGGAATTGCCCTCCACCTCATGGAGACAGGGATTTGCATTCTCTTTGTTGATGCTGTGGGCCAGCTCTGCCTCTCTGCGTTACTTGTGAGTTTTCTGTAGCACTGAATCCCTCAGCAAGGAGCAACGTGCTGTTCTTCCAGCTCACCTGCTGTGGAGCAGCACTTGTCACGAGCAAGGCTACTGGCACACATGGAAAGCAGGGTTCTGCGCAGAAGAGAGGAGGCCAAACCCCTGGCATGGCACAGCCCAGCCCTGCTTGTACTGCTACTGCCCAGGCAGCATCCCCCAGATGCAACCCTTCCTCCTCCTTCTCTTCCTCCTCCTCCTTGTCCCTCGCTTCCTTCTGAACCCTTCCTTTGTTTCTCAGCTCCTGGGAGATCCCTCAGGTTAATTGCTCGGCCAGATCAATTCACTTCCAGCTGTGCTCTGGCACTAATCGGTGAGGGGCTCGGAGGGGTGAGTGTCCCAGGGGGGCAGTAAGTGGCTCCCAGGCTCCTCTCGGCAGTGGCCGTGTTTTTGTCACAGTAGACGTGGTTTTGTGCTGGGCCAGGCTGACTTCCCTCTGCGTCAAGAGGCTTGCCAGCACAGGGGGTAACTGGTGTGTGGGAAGCCCTCGCAGGCACAGGGGAGAGGCCAGCTCCAATGTGTGGGGTGACGTGTTCAGGACATGTTCAGGATTGGGGATTCAGGGGGTGACTGGAGGTGCAGAGATGCCCCTGTGTGTCGCAGCACCCCATGGCTCTGGGGGTGCCCAGTTTGCATTTCACTGCTGAAGAGGAGACGGAAATGCACAGGCAGGCGCGCAGGGTCTTTCAAAAGATTTTGCTCAGCTGTAGTTTGCCATCCAAAATCGTTTCTGTGCCTGGGGGACAGTGACCATCCCTGGCTAAGCTCTCTGAGGCCTCTGCACCAAAACCCAGGGATACACCCATAGCCAGAGCTGGTGGCCCCTGCACAGGAGAAGGCGAGCCGCTGGCAGGGACATGAAGAGCACCTCAAGAAGTTGGCAGACTTTTTTTTCCCCATGTTGTTCCTTAAAGCAAATTTCCATCGCAGACTCGGCTGGCCTGGGACCATGGTGCTGGCGGGAGGTATTGGTGCGTGTGCCATGGGGACAGCATGGCATGGGGATGCTGCAGGGTGACACAGGCACACAGGGACATGGCAGAAGTGCCACGAGAGACAGTGTGGCTTCTTGGGGAGGCAACAGGGGCACAGGGCAGGCTGCTGCAGTATGGGTGTGGGTGTGCGTGGCTGCGCAAACTTCGTCACTGTGCGCTCCCAAGGGGTTTGGAAATCTGAAGCAGCCCTGCCTGCAGCCCTGCCAGCAGTGGCAGGGAGCAGGTTCACCCCGAGAGCACCTTTCCCATGTGCAGTGTTTCCCCATGGCTGGAATAGTCCTGAAAAGCTCTGGGCCCATGCCATGCTGACACCAGAGCCTCCCATCCTGGCACTGCCAGAAGTCACTTAGCTCTAACCCGCCGCAGAAAACAGCACAGCACTGCGATCTGAGCAGATGTGCTGCACTGCCTCCAGCCAGCTTTCACCCTGGCTGCCACAGGAGGGCCATGGGGTGGTGGGTGGGAGGACAGGCTGTCCCCAGGGTGCTGGTCCTGGTTTGAAACCCCCAGGGCCCTTCCAGCCACCCACTACCTGCATGCAGAGGGGAGCCAGCAGGGCATCCCCAGCTCCCAGGACGAGCGTGCAGCAAAGCCCCTCTTGTGCATCAGCTTGGCCCTTCTTTGTGGAGGAGGCTGTGGGAATGAGGTAGGCAGATACCTGGGCTTCTTGTCTCTAAGTGTTAAGCCATTGCTCATCCCTCCCCCTGTCCAGCCCAAGGGGTTTTTTAGCTTGTCTGTGAGCCCAGGCACATGGTAGAGGCCCAGTACGTGGTGCCTTACAGTTGTGCTGCTCCCTGCAGTCCCCCCGCAGATGCAATGGGTGTTGGTGCTGTGGCCCAGCTGGGTGTCACAAGCACAGGGTGTCCTGAGCACTGGGCAGAGGTGAGCAACTGTCCCCAGGTCCTGAAAAGGTCTCTTTCAGCCCTGGCAGTTGAGAACAAGGGTGACGCATCCGCCAGAGATGATTCGGCAGCTGGCACAAAGCGCAGACTGAGCCAAGCTGGGCGCCGGTGCTGCTAACCATGCACAGACTGGTACCGCGGCACCGGCCTGAGCCCCAGCCACCGCCTGCCACCCTGAAAGGCTCTTTGTGGCCCTGGCTGCTGCGGCTGGACCCTGCACCACTCATCTCCGTTCCTGGTCCCCCACTGATGGCAGGATCCTGCACACAGATGCTTTTGTGACTTTCTCACCCACTGCAGTCATGCTCTGGATTGCACTGTAACAGAAACCATGCCAAAATCCTCCAGAAATCCCTCAGAGTGAAGAGAGGAGCACCAGCAATATGCGTTTTTTGGGGTTTGCTCTAGATGTGGCCACTGTCAAGCTGTGCTGGGCAGGGCCTCGTGTGCCAGTGTCTGGGGCGTGATGCTCTCCCAGGACATGCATCCCATCTAAATGTCACGTCCCGCGTGGCACTGGGGGGTTGCCAGCTCTGTTCCCTAACAAAGACCTGTGCCAGAGCTGCATATAGTGCCCTGAGACCTGTGTCCAGGAGCTAACCTGACCCTGGGTGCGTGCTTGCACACAGCTCTGCCCAGCAGCATTGGGGCTTTGCTTTGTTGCTCTGTTTGGCCTTCCATGGGATGGAGGATTTGCTGCTAATGCTGTTACTTGTGAGTAAATGGGGCTTAGGTGGTCTTAGGCTGGGCTCAGTGGTGGTGTGTACCTGGCATGTGCAGGGGATCATACCAGGGAGGCAGAAGTGGGACAGATGTCCTGGTATCTGAGAATAACACCGGGCATTTTTCTTTCCCATTCCAGAGAAATGTTGGTGCCCTGCAGGACTGCATCTTCTGACTGCTGTTTCCCCTCTTCTGTAATTCTTTAGAAAAAAACCCAAGCATGCTAACTCCATCCCAGAGATGGAAAAAATATGCCTGAATTCCCAGCCCAGCTGATAGCCAGGTCTCCAAGGAGGCAGGACACACAATACAGCCCTTGTGCTTGGTATCTTCAGGGCATGCCTGCCAGGCTGAGCTCCTGCTCCTGGAAAACACCGCTCCAGCGCTGCCTCCCTCCCAGCCACCCAGCTCCCAGCCAGTGGAGACGGGACTGCTGACATCGCCGAGATCTTTGAAATGGCTTTTTGACAGGATTAATTCCGGTTTGATACAGCAGAGAGAAAGGGAATCTGGCAAGGAATTACCCAGGGGCCTGTAGATGTTGGCTAGGCCACAGCAAGGATGAAAGCAGATGAGCTTTTTTTAGGACTCAGCTGAAACACTCTTTAAGATCCACTCTCAGCAGTGCTTTGAGCTGAGCTGGCAGCTTTGATCCTGAGTGGAGTGCGGTGGGAGAGCTCGCAGGGGCTCCTGTAGCACTGCAGCGGTGAGCAGCGGGCAGACAGGAGATTCTGAGCTAGTAACAGCGTTCCCAAAGCAATCGCAACTGTTTTGGAGGACTTCTGTAAGCAAAGCCAGCAAAGGAGCAGGGCTGGAATTTTTAGCCAGCTGGGAACTGCGTGGTGGGCATGTCTTAAGCTGTAACTGCACCAGTGTGCATCGCACCCCCACGGCAGAATTTTTAAAACATCACATTCCTTAAAAGACCTAATTTTGAAGGTGGTAGGAGTGTTGTGAGTGGCAAAACCTACCGAAGCTTCTGCAGCTGCAGCAGCCCCTGAGCAGCCAGGGGGAAATGCAGGCATGGCTGCTTGGAGATGCTCCCCCCAGCCTGGGGGTCTGCACCCCTGGGGACAGGCTGTGGGTCACCTAGCTGGGGCTGGCACCCCCGTGACAGCTGGGTCCTTGTCACCCTCCCACCCTTTCAGGATCAGCCCTTTTCCAGCCTGATTACAGGCCTGGCTGGAAAGGCAGACAACTCATGGTTTCGGTGTGAGTCACAGAAGGTTTGGTGGCTTTTCCTTCCTTGCAACTCCAGGCTCTCAGGGCTGAAGCGGTTAGCTGGCAGCGTCAGGCTCCTCGCCCGGAGGAAGCAGATCTGCAGCCCTTGTACGCGTGGAGAGAAGTTTGGATGTGTCCTGAGCAGGCTCAGGGGGAGCAAGTAAGAGTCTCAAGTGTTATTTTGAAGACCTTTCCTCTTTTTTGCAGAAAGAGACCGCTAAGGTGCGGGGGGGAGGGGAGGGGGGGCTTCCCGGGGACCCCCAGTACGGGGGGATCTGCTCCCGGGGCCCTGCGCTTGGTGCCTGCCGTGCTCCCTCTCCCAGCCCCAAGGTGGGCAGAGCCGCTTGCCTCTCCCAGGGAGCGCAGAGACCTGCCAAACTCGCTCCCCTCCACCAACAGGAGTTCCTGCCATGAGGCGGGTTTTTAATTAAGCAGACTGTTACAGCTGGGGGACACAGACAAGTGCTCGGGTTAGGCAAACCCTTCCTTGTGTCTTTCAGGCCAGCGCAGGACCTCAGCTCTCCCGGCAAGCACTGTCTCATGCCATTGGGGACAGAAGCAGCAGTTCTGGTATGCAGTGTTGCCCCAGAGGTCATGTAACATCTGGGAGGTGAGAGGAAGCCTGACTGGGCTACAGTCATAAAGCACTTCAGAAAGGAAATGTCTTATCTATGCGATACGTGCCGCTGACTTTTATGCGGCGTGCTGTGTTTGGGGAGAGCATGGTGCTGTGCCAAGGTGGGGACCTGCAGCTCGGTCCCCCGGCACAAAGGCACTGCTGTCAGATGTGTCCTCTGCTCGCCAGTCTCCTAAGCCAAGTGCCCAGCCAGCCACACGGTTTAAGCATCGAGCGCCTGCAGGGCTGGGCCGGGTCCTGGTGCTCCTGCAGACCAGCTGCACTGGATGGGCTCTCCTATGCGGTTTGCTCGGGTACCACTGTGTCTGGGCCCCACAGTGTTTGCAGCATCTTCCAGCTCTGCAGCGGACAGTGACCATGCAGGAGTCCAGATGTCCCCCCATCCTCTGCTTTGTAACACTCCCTGTTTTTCCTCTGCCCATCACCCTGTTGCAAGTCTCCTCCCTGGAACGGGTGCCTCGGGCTCAGCTGGCTCTCCCAGGCTCCCTACTCCAACTCATGCCACTGTCACCAAGGCCTCTGCATCCTCCAAGACTGTTGCCAGCTTTCAAAAATGCTGATAATACCCCTTAGTACTCAAAGGCTTAAAGAGGCTTGCAGCAGTTGTAAACTGTGGGAGCTGTCTTTTACGTAAAACATTATTATTTTATTTTGTTTGTACTAAAAATAGCTTGGAAATGCTGTCAGTGAATAGCTATGGGAACACATCCTGAAGCAATGTGAAATATCTCAGGGTGAGCCTCTGCAATGGGCATCACCGACGTCCTACCTGGGAGCCCAATGACCCCAGCATCACTTCTCCAGATTCAGCATCGTTTTGTAAAGTCAACATAACCCTCTGTTATAATAGCAGCCCTGTCATTTATGCTTACTTATCAGTCTATTTATAATATCTCTAAGCAAGCCTGTTATTTATTGGGATAAAATTGGCTATCCAGAGAGGCTGAAGTCTGCACAGCGTCAGGAGGAACATGAATACCCTTTTTCTAATTCTGACACTATAAGCCTCCCAAAGGCAAAGGCTGTCAGTACTATTAGCAGACATTACTGCGCAACAGGAAGACAATTACTGCAGGAGAACTGAGCTTAATGATTCACCAGCACACGTGAGTGCCATTAATCCCCAAGGGAGCGGGGGCAGGTAGCCTCATGAACACGCTATTCCCCGCTCGAGCCTTGCAGCGATGCTGGTGATGCTGTGGAGAGGTTCTCCCCTGCTCCGGGTGTCTCAGAAAACACTCTGAGAGGGTGCAGGGCTGCTCTTCAGCTCATGGGGGGCTGGCACTCGAGCTGGACCATGCTTTGGGCTTTTCCAGTGATACTTGCTACCTTGCGATGGAAATCCTTACTTGCCTGGCAGGGTCTTTGCCATTGAGCTTTTCCCTGCAGTGACAGCTGTGCCATGCAGACTCAGGTGAGAAGCTCAGTGCATTCACTCGCCTTTTAGGTGTTCAGGAAGATCCTAGACCCTCTGTGGTCGCCACAGGAGGGATCACAGCTAGCCTTCATGGACGAAGCATCTCAAGTCCTCCCCCGATGGCAGCCCTGACTGCGTTGCAGCCTCTATAGTGGCTGCTGGGCTTTGCTGGGGGAACGGCTGGCCGGTTGGGGATGTTCCTCTCTGCCCATGCGGCCATGGGGCATCCCAGCTATGGCAGCTGGGTCCTGCCCTGGGCCGTTCTGCACCGGCTGGTCCAACGTGCACAACACAAGCTGGCATGGGCTGTGGAGCAGTTGGTTTGTAATGGAAATGCTGTCTGCAGAGCTCCCTCTTCTCCTCAGCAACACTCTGAAACTCATGTGCCTTACATTAAATGGTTCGTATGAAATCATAGGTGATTTCTGAGCATAATAGGCACAATTACAGGTATGATGATACACAGAGAAGCTTACACTGGGGCTGCAAATTGAAGAGATTCTCCTTCCCAGCAAAGGCTTGTACATTGGCTTTACTGACTGCCTTTGTGGAGGGGAGGTTTGTAAGAAAAAAATAAATAAAAGATCTTCTTTTCTCCCAAGCTTAAAAAGCCTGGTAAACATCTGTGTTCATTTGTTATTTATTGCTACAAAATATTTGTCTGACAGTTGTAATCACTGCTAGTGCTTCCAGTGTGTCTTAAAGCTTAATTGCCTGATCTTTTCTGTTAGCAATGAGATAATGCAATGACCTTCTTCTTGCCTCAACAATTAATTTATCCCATAGCAGCTTGTGACGCCTGCTGCTTCCTCCTTCAGCACTGTGTGCTCAGGAAAGGCCATTTGCTGGCTGTGCTGCACTCCTGCGAGCCTCCACGAGGCACGGCACGTACAAGCAGAGCTGCGGCGTGGGTGGTGATGGAGGTGAGGAAACCTGGGGGAGGAGTGGCTGTGGGGACCAGGAAGGCAAGCGGCGACACAGGAGAGCATAAAGATGAAGAGTTAAGCCAGTACGAATCCTTCTGCCAGTGATCTACCCAGCGAGTGGAAAAGTGCCCATGGGCTGTTTTTTGGGGTTCCCCTGGTGGAGTGCTGTTGGGGCGGGGAGGGAGTGGTGGTGCTGCTGCCCCTCAGCACGGGTCAGCCGAGGGCTGTGCGTGCACCCTCCGCACCCTGTTGCAGGAGATGCTCTTGCTCACCTGAACCCCTGGGGTGACTGGGTGCTCACAGGGCCCCTGCAGCAACTCCATCTTGGGGTTCCCTTGGAAACAGCAAAGCCACAGGAAGGAGGAATTGCCCTCTGGCATGCTCCAAAAGGCAGCATGCTGTAAAATTCATTACTCTCAGACTAGTTTTAGCCCTCCTGTAAAATACATTTTGTGTCTAATCTTGGTAAAGCAATGTTTCTTCGCCACCAGCCTGGCAGTGCGTTTCACTGCCAATGAGTAATGAGAAGCCTCGCTGCAGCGGCGACAGCAGCTCTGCTTGGCAGGCACATATGGTACCCTTTTTCTGGAGATATATTTCCCCCCATCAGGCTGTTTGGAGCTTCTTTAACATGAAATCACCAGTGCTTGTTTTACAACGCATCACGTGCCAGGTGAGATGCTTCCCCTCTGGCTCTGTAGCTGGGTGGATGTGCCCCGGGGATGAAGTGTAAGGCAGATCTCGGGGTCCAGCCCGGCTGCCCACAGCCCGAGGCTACGCATGGGGCTTGCATCCCTTCAGGAAAGCCTTCAGTCCATGGTGAGATACTCACTGGTATGTCTGCCCTCCAGAATGAGCTACGAGAGCTGTGTTAGACCAGGAGAGTGTTCATTTCTCCTTGTGGGCACCTAGAGCCCATTTAAATCTATTTAAAATGGTCTGCAGAGAGGAGCAGCTCTCCATGCTACCTGCAAAGCAGCTGGTGCTCTGCTGGCCCCATGTACAGAAAACAAAACAGTCTTCATTGCTTCACCAAAGGAAAGCAGAAGAAATACTACTGCTTGTGGGGAACCTTTGCAGAGCAAAAAAAGACAAGTTTTATGCGTTGTATCAGGCTGGTGGAGTTAGCTAATGAGAAAACCAACCTCTGAGAGAGGCTGCAGAACCAGCAAAACTGCTGCTCCCTGTGCCCTGCACCAGCTCTGCCTCCAACCATGCAGCAACCCTAGCCTCTGAGCCCTGCCACTGCCTCCCAGGCTCTCCTTGCCAGCTCTGCTCACTGTCCCCTGCCCTGAGATGATCCCAACCACAGATTACGATGTGGTTCATGTTTTGGTATAGGGGGAAGAGGTTGTAGCATCCACCTTTCACTCCCCTCCTTGTTCCAGAATGAGTCACAGTGATGAAGGAGCTGAGCAATAGGCAAGAGGATAATTCGCCTTGTGATCGTGATTCAGCCTCTGAGGGGTGGTGACAGAGTGAGCAGAGCTATTGTTTCTCCCCATCAGCTGATGACAAAAGCGTTCTTGCCCCTCTTATGACATTTCATTGTAGAAGAAGAAATACGAACAAAGCGATGTGTAAAATAGTGATGAGTGAAGTCCCGGCTTCACAGAACACCCTCTGGCTCTCCCGGTCTACCCTGAACGGCAGGGCAGCTTGCTGTGCAAACATGCCAGCCCCTCTCTTGCCCAGGGATGCTGTTGCTGCATTCACTGCCAGTCCCAGGACCAGTTCAGTGCCCATGAGGGATGGGAGCTAGCTCAGCACACAGAAGGGATGGGAGCTAGCTCAGTGCATGCAGACAGAGGAGCGCTCTGTTGTGACAGCCTAGGCGTGCCACGCCAGCTGCTCGTGCAGACTGCACCAGCAAATGTCATCCAGCATCACCTCAGCAAAGTGGTTTATTAGGGACATGGCACAGTCATGCACTGAGAAGCTGATCTGGGGTTTGAACAGCTTCCCTGTGAGGAATGGTTCATTAGGTTAGGACAGTTCTACAGACTGCAAAAATAAATGGCCCAGGGAGAATATTATAGAAGTCTACTAAATACTGAGTGCTGTGACAAATAAGGAATGGTTATCCTCTGCCTCTTCTCATATGAGGTTTGGAGGTATCAGGTGAAACTAGCAGAAGCCTCGTCACAACAACAAATGAGGTGATACTCATTTACAAAACTTGTAGCTGAGCTGTGAAACTCTCTGCTGTGGGGCACAGAGGCTACTAAAATTTTACAAGGTTTCAAAAAATGATTCATAGGATTCATGAAAGAAAATACCTGGTGGTCACTAATTCAAATAGAATCCCACTATGAAGTGCCTGAATCAAGTGCCAGCAGACGTAGGGAGACATTCAGGAGTCATTTTTGCAAGCTCCCCTGGACACTTACTCTTGCCTTGGCACGCACTGGGGCAATGCAGCACTGGTCCCACTCACTGTGACTGTTTCCACATTCCTTTGCTCAACATACATGTGAAGTTTATAGGTTTCTGCATTAATAATATGCGCATTTTCAACAAATGCTACCTGATCAGTTACTACTCCAATATCCAGAATGGCAAAATTAATATGATGCTGAACTGGGAAAGCTTAAATCAGCATTTACTGACTTTAGCATTTTCTTCTGGTTCTTTACATTTTACATATTTTGCATTTTAGATGAAGTCCTAGGAGCTGTGTGTAAGATTAATGCATGACTGATAGCAGCTTCAGGATATTCAGACAGCAGTAATAACTGTATTATTGACAGTGAATATTCAGAGGGATAGATCAGCTTGGAGGATTAAAAAGCACATCATAGAGGGGTGGATATAATGAAAATGGGGGCAAACAAGTAAATGAAGCAGGAAAGGTGTAGCTTTATTGGCCCTTTACAGTCACTGTCTCCAAGTCTCCTTCAGTTCGTAATTACTGTTGCCGGAAGATAACAGCTATTAGCAGTGGCTACAGATCCCTGGGCTCTTTGAAGTCCCGAGCAATAGACCACAGGAGGCGTTATGGGACCTTCATCTTCTCCCTAGTCTACACCATCCCTGGGTCATGCAAACCATTGATGGCTGTTTCCACCAGCAGCTTTCCTATTTGCCTTTGATTGCAGCCACCCTTGTAATAACTTCAAGGAATAAGTTTCATTTTGGTAGAATAAAAATAATTTGTTGCCTGATTGTGTCAAAACAACCATGAGGGAGGCAGTCCCTGTATCTGCCTGGGCAGAGAGGGGAGGTGAGCTCATTTGGGCAGTGCCGAGATCCCGCGAGGGAAATTTCTCCCGTCCCGACCATCTAGTTCAGTCCCCAGTGACAGCAGCACCCCAAAGTCCAACCTGGGTTTGCCTTGGCCATAGCTTTGTGTAAGTGTGAAATAAAGCATCAGGCTCATCCTCAGATCCAACAGACACAGTGAGATGCAGAGGGCACAGGCCGGCCAGCACTTATCTCTCAATTAAAACTGCAATCTAATAATAAAATCTCAAAATTAAAACCAGCATGGCTCTTTAATTTGAGTGTGTTTTCCTTAATTGCTAGCAACTTACAAAGAGATTCCTCCTGTACACAACAAGAGCCATAAATACATTTTAATTTCTCTATAAGATAAAAACACCATTTAACTGTTCACCATGTGGTTTTGCTCTAATTTCATACCATTAAGATGTTAGAACACGGCAGCCCTGTTTTTGCACGCCACATGGGTACAAGCAGATGTTTTGTTGGCTTGCCCATTGCCAGCTGATTTCATCTGTTTTGTCTAGGGCTTTGCAGCACCAGTAATAAATGACTCACACTAAGCATGGGGTTTTTATGCTTTCCATGTGCAGAAACCATAGGAAAGATGGAGCTCTTGCTTCCTACCTACTTGACACCTGCCAGGTGCTGCTCAGGACTTTCTGTACCATTTTTGCACAACACCATTGTTACAGTCTAGGAGCCTGCATGAGTGCCTTTGCAGATGGGGAGATTGCTTTGGTCTGTTTGCAGGTGTTCTCTGAATCAGCCAGCTCTGAACATGAAGGCAAAAACACCCTCTCCTTGGATCACAGAAAATAGGTCAGGAAGAAATTCATGGGTCCTCAAATCTGATTGCCTATTATCTCAAGCAACCAGATGATGTAACCCCTTTCATAAACATTGGGGTTTGGCCTGTGCTATTCCTATATGGAAACTGCTGCAGATACCCACAATTCTGATGGCTAGAAACCTTGTTTTAGAAAAAAATGTATCACAGCCTGACTTTTAATTGTGGTCAGATGATACCAATTTGTTCCTGTGGCAACATCAGCCTAGACACTCTTCTCACTCCCAGCTGCTTGGGTACCTGTTAGTATATAATTACTTCTGCTCTCAACTTCGTTTCTATAAATGAAGGTGTGAGACTGGTGGGAGCTCATCTGGACTACCAGTTTGCTGTCTGGGTGGGTATGTGATAGGGGGTGACAGCAGCATCACGGAGTGCTGTAAGTACCATAGGAGGTGGGAGAAAGGGCTCTGAAATAGCTGGAGGTGGAACTGCCCCATCTTTGTGTAGTGGAGAGGTGGCAAAATGGTTCTGACCCCTAAAACTGTGCTTTGCTGTAACCAAAGTAAGGTTGCCCTTTGAACAGCCTAAATACAGATCTTCTGCACGAGTGAGTTGGGTTTAGACCTTGTGATTTATCCCTTCTTGCTATGTCTTGGGCGGCAATAGAAGGTACTTAACTCCAGTCTTGCTTTCTATTTCAGCAGATTTCACTATGTCCTGAGAAGTTTGAAACAAGCCCTCTGGGTCTCTAGGAAGTCTCTCCCCTGCTCCATCTGGGGCTGGGTTTTGCTCTGCTTTGTGCTGTGGGTGTTATCTGTTTCCTCAGGGTCTCCCAAACTGCCACGAGTCTGGAGATGCTCAGTGCATCTCTGACTCTGCCCCATGTTGCATCCCAAAAAACTTTCTGAGTATAATGGGTTCAGCTCCTTGCTAGGAAAGGGCTGCCTCTCTCCAGAGAGGACTCTGGGGAGCTGTAGCACAGCAGTGCTGGCAAAGCCCCTTTGCCTCCCAGAGAGCGAAGCACAGGGTTACAGCTCCTTCACGGCCAGCGGGCAGCACCTGCATTATGTACCTGTCTTTGCAGGATGCAAAGCTGGAGTTTGTGGGCAGCGATCTATTGTAGTGCCAGGGATAACCCCCTTGCTTGAGCCTCTTCTGCACCTCCTTGGACCAGCTGGGTCCCATCCTACCCTGCTCACCCCTGCAGTGCCCCGGTGCCTCCCCTGGTCCTCCTCCAGCCCCTGCGCTGGGGGCTGCCTGTGTGACAGTTCTGCTCCCTTGCTGCTGGGGGAGCAGAGGAGTTAAGGAAGTAGGAAGTAGAAAACAAGACCCTCATCCCCAGCCATATAGCCCCAAGTCTTGAAACCTTCAGGATAGCACAAACCTTTTGTGGAAGCTACTCATCCACCATGGCCTTGACTTCAAAGCTGAATCTACCTGTGCTTAGCCTGGAAAACTGTTCTCTTAGGCATCTGTCATGCTGTGAGTTCATGGCTCTGCTGGAAATCCTTGCTGTTGGACTTGTGAGTCAATAAGCTGCCTTCTAGCTCTCCAGGACGGTTGTTGCCTGGCCCCCCCTGGTCTAGCTTGCTGAAGTTCAGAATTTTCCTTTTGCCTGCGATGTGGTTATTTCCTTGCTTAACTGGTCATTCCTAGCAGCCTGTGCTTGTCCCTATTTCCACCATTGTTGTCCTAAAGAAAAGTAATTAGAACTGCTTCTTTCCTGTGGACCTGGAAGACCTCTACTTCTGCCCCAGTGTCAGTGTGGTACAACCTTACTTCTTTCCTTGCTCTCCTTTGTTTGCACAGCCAAAAATCCCGGTGTTATTTACTGATTAACTGTTGCCGCAAGCCTAGCACTGTCCACTACTCCACCTCTCCATCTGGCCCTGCGCTGTGCAACTTCACAGGGCTCCTTCCCCCACTAGCTGGAAGTGGCTATGTGGATTTTTCCTGTCTTACCAGCAAGTCTGTTTTCCTCTTTAATTTGGGTTCAGTTTTCCCTGGGCTGTGCAGCACAGAGCTGCTTGGCTGCTGTTAGTGCTGCAAACCGCCCCTGTGGTCTGGAGCCACCTGCAATTCTGCTGTGTAAGAGGTTTCCTTGCATCTGTATTACTCTGACTTTCCCTGTTTCTGGTGTTTTGCCAGGAGCCTGCCTTGCCTGAGAAGGCGAGAGGTTCCCCTCTTGTCCCAGGGAGTAGGGCATGGCAGGACATCAGCGAGTCTGCTCTGTGCTGGAGCTGGCTTGGGGCATGGGTTGACTGTGATCTGTGAAAAAGCTGAATATGGGCAGGTCTGTGGGTGGATGTTTGTTGGGAGGAGGTAGGTGAGGAGCTGTTGGAAAGGGTCTGGGCTAGGATATGGTTGATGGCTGGGTAGCAGCCAGGCTGGTCCTGGCAGCTCCTGAACCAGGACAGGAGCTTGCCCCTTTGGCAGCCCACACTAGTTAGTGTTTCCTTTTTAACCTTCTTCAAGATGTCAAGGTCTTCTCTTTCGATTTCTCTGCACTATGCAGACTTGTGCTTCAGTTTCTGATGAGTGGTACAAAGCTGTTTTTCTGCTGAAGCGTTTGAAGGCTTTGAGATGTTGCAAATGCTCCTGCTGCCCAGGTGTGAAGCACTGCTCTGTACCCGCACGGGGGGAGGACTGCCCCAGGTCTGGTTCTCCACTGTGGCCCTCAGAAGTCTGGCTCACAGGAGGTGGTGTGGGGTGTCCTAGGCTGATAGCAAGCATGCTGGAGGACAGAACTGGGGTTCAAAATAATGGCAAACTGAAGAAATCTGCTAATCTATGCTATATTTCTGCAATAGACTTGTAAAACCAGACACTTTACTCAGATTTTGCTGACATCTGTTGCTGTCAAATGCCTTTTCATCTTTGCCTCCACACTCCTGCATTGCTGTAGATGCTGTCCTGCAGGCAGGAGAACCTGTCCCTGATGGCAGCACAAGAGCTGTCTGGGGGCTATACTGTAGTGGGTGGCTTGCTGTGCAACCATTATGAGATAGCATGGGTGTTGCCTTCTGCACAACTTTTTGTTTTGCTCTTTTCACTGCCCTGGTGAAGACTCCTGTGTTTCCTGACACTTTTGGCTTTGCTACAGCTCTCGGCCTTCAAAATGTCCTGTTATTTCCAGGCTGCCCATCACCTCCCAGCTCAGTGAATCAGACCCTCGTTAGCTGCTGTCCCCTGCTGCTTTTTCCCACCCTGCTGCTTTAATCCTGCTTTGAGCTGACAAGCAAAGCACACTGAAACAGTGGCTAGGATGTGCTCTGGAAATAATGCTGCTTTTTTAAACCTTTGGTAATTCTCTTCTCTTTGGTCATGCCCCAAAACTTCTGCTTATCTTAGTCCAGTTGTGAGACCACAGTCTTCTCTAAATTGATTACTATAATCTGCTGCACGAAACCTTCTCATTAAAACCATTGGTGCTTATATCCTCCATATTGTATAACTTGGTAACACAATGGGAAAACTACATCTATTCTGACTGCAGTTAAGATGCAGGGGAATTATGTACCATAAACAAGATGAGCTTGTGTTCTCCCAGATGCTATAGAGGGGCCCAAACCAGCATCCTTAAACTTTAGAAGAACCTTTGTCCATATTAAATCTTTAACTGGCCCCTTTATCAGCTTTCAGTTTACCCTGAACTGCAGCTTTAATTGCTTCCACACTTTTGCAGATCTGTTAGCTTGCAATTGTACATTGCTCAGAAAAAGTCATTGCAAAAAATCAGCATGTGAATTATTCAGCTCAAAGGCCTTGGTTCATTCTCATTCGAAATCAATGTGTTGCTGATGAACGTCAGCAGCAGAGACCTGGGGAGTGACAGTTCATTACAGATGGGGCTGTGAGGCAGGAGCCGGGCAGTTTTCACTGGAGGGGATGCTGAGTTAAGAGCCCTGAAGGGAGCAGCCTGGAAGAGGGAGGGGGGAAGTGGAGCACTGCACATAGACTTGAACTTTGCAGGTTTTTGTAGAATTCTGCAGCTCTAATATTCAGACAGTCACAGATTTCTGCTTATTCACTTGTATCTTAAAAGGTATTGCAAAAAACTTATGTGGGGTGCTGCTTTGGTTAAGGAATAATACTAAGAATTGATGTAATGGTGAAAATATTGTTTTAAAGCATTCCTCTAACATCTTCCTACATATGCTAATCCAGAAATGTTCCTTATTACGTGGAGAATCCAGTGACGGTGCCTCTGTGCCATGTGGCATCCTTTTCCTGCACATTCATTTTTCCCATTATTCAATGTCTGATGCATGAGGTAGGAGAGAAGGGGCAGAAATGGGTAAATCGGAATAATGAGGAAGAAAATTTGTTCTATTTGCATTCAGTTTTGAACAGCCTCAATGTAAGCCTTTTTGATGAAACCCAGAATGTATGAGCACTAGCTGTCAGCAAGGAACAATATTAATAGACAATTGCAAAATATTCTTTCCACAGGAAAGGGCCTTGCAGCCTGAGGCAATATTTCCACAGTTTTCCAATGGCTCTGGTCACTTATAACGGATTTTCTCTACTTCATGCAGCTGTGGTCTGGCATGTTGTATGACAGGGAAAATTTTCAAGTTATGGTTTGCAGACACTAGGTTATTAAGTCCTGTACAGACAGAATAATAGCTGCCCGTGTCTTTTTTTCTGAGTTGGAACAATTTCTTTCTCAAAACAGCAGGCTTTGAATATCTTTGGTTTTTCTAAATGCAGGATGATTTTTGTCCTCTCTGATGAAAACATGCAGTAAGTCTTTCCACCTCTGCTCTTTGCACAGAGGACAAAGTGTAAAGGCTCCTGGATTTTGTTTTCAGTTGACTTCTGCAGAGGTCAGGTAGGCAAGTCCTGTAATCCTTCTTGTGCCTCTGTTTATGCCTGGGACACTTCCCTACTTCCCATGTGTCCTGAAAATAAGCACTGCAGAAATTGGGATTCTTGTGTTGAAGGTATAAAAAGTAAACATCTGCTGCTTTCTTGTTGTGCTGGTCTGGGAACAGGTGCAGTGCCTGGGAAGGATGGGTTTGCACGTGGCAGCAAAGCGGTGCGTATTCAGGTCTGATGGCTGGCGATGTGTATCATGCTTGTAAGGTGTTGGTCAGGGACTTCTGATTCTTAATACTGAGCTTTTATTTTACAACTTGATGAACAGAACTAACTATGCTCAGTGCTGTAGCCAGCAGAAAATAGATGAATGCAGCCTGATCGTGGCCAGATGATGGCCAAGCCCGTGAAGACAAGGTATGGTTTGCATAACACTACAGCCTGTACTGACAATTTTCTTACATGGGACATAACTACAGCTTCAGAAAATGTCTTATTCCAACAAGAAACGACCCTTGGCCGTAATACAGAAATAACAGGCCTGTATTAATCTGTGAAAGGGAAGCTCACCTGCCAGCAGGCTGGTTTTGTATGTGCTTTACTATGGCAGATATTTGCTCCTGATCCTCCCTCTTTCGTGTCTGGTTCCTGATCCCATCCTTGCAGTTGCAGCAATGTAATAGTGCAAAAACCTTGTGAGGAACAAAAATCCAAAGAATGAATAAGGTAACAGGAATACCACTAAATCTTTATAATAAAAATTTTCTTGGGAGTAACTCCCTCTTCTGCTTACACTCACAGAACTCCCCTGGCTGTCACTGGGGCTGATGACTGACACTAGAACTGTCTTGAACCATTTCCCCAGGCACTGACCCTCACCAGGGCCCTGTGTCTTTTGCCAGCAGGCTTGGATATGCAGTGGAGGTAGCATCTCCCATCCATCTGTAGTGCCATATTGATATACAGTGAATGGCACTATGCACTAAAACAACCCACAGTCCAAAGAAAAACATCCTCAAGGGTGTCCAGTTACACCTGATGTCAGAAAGGGAGTTTCTAAATCAACACCGGTGCTGCTTGTCTGGAAAAAAAGAGCAAGCTAATTATCCCCTGCCTGACACAGAACTGGTTTAGCGTGATTTGCAGATTCTGATCCTTGTCTCCTTAATCTGCCTTTTTTTTTCTCTTGCCACCCACACAAAGCTTCTCTTTCTACCTAATTCTAGCTCCTGCATGATGATACTAGTTATTACCTCCATTCATGGTGCCAGGTTCAAAATATACTCTGACATCAGTCTCCTGCCACAGCTGATGGAAGCAGCCCTGTTGTGCTGGGCACGTGGGGAGAGCAGCCCATAACCCAGTGGTTGTCCTGACCTGCTGCATGACCACAGGCATTGACAACCAGCAAGATCTGTCCATCCATCAGCACAGCAATTGCTGCTGTGCCCAGGGCATTGCTGAGTGTGTTCTGCCGGCAGCATTTGCCTTAGACAAGAAAAACTTGCAAAAAAAATAAAGTTCATTAACTAGCAGCCCACAAGAAAGCCTGATTTTGTGGATTCTGTTCAAATCTAATCCTGGGCAGCCCTCCTGACTTCCAGTAAAGACTTATGTGATACTTTAAAATGTCCCAGTGCATTGCTCCTCTGTGTATCATTACCTGGAAGAGTGTGTTGGTATCTGCACAAATACACACAGGTACAGCAGCAAATTTTAATATGAAAAAAATTCATATACTTTTTTGGATATGTGAATTTTTGCTGACCTTATTTTTCAACCAGAGGGCTATACTACAGGCCATGGCTTGGACAAACCAGATAAATTAGAAAAAGCCCTTGCTGGGGATTATATAAAGGCATTTTCCATGAAAAAGCCACATCAGAGAAGAACATTGCTAACAACACATCATCCTGCAGCTACCTTCTGTGCTTGGAACAGCTGAGTAAGCATATTTTATCTACTCCCTACAGCAATTCAGGAAATGCATGTCACCTGCAAAACAAGATATGCGATGGTGAAACCAAATTCCAAGAGCAAGATGGTCCTGTAACCAGGGCACTTAGTTGGAACAGCTGTGTTCTCTTTGCTACCAGAGAAGAGGTTTGATGTTTCTGGGTTTACACTAAAGGACACCCTTGTTCACAGGTACTCTTACTTTAGAAGAAATTCCTCTAACCTGAAAGTGTCAGATGGAAAGGGGACTGGGGCAGGAAGCTGATGGGCAACAAATGGTAATGCTATAGGAATCCAGATGCACAATCTGTACTGCTGCTGTTGGCCCTGAAGAGCCAGGTTTGCATGTGGGGGATGAAGTTTTGGTGTGAAAAAAGAATAGGTTAGGCTGGACTATGGAGTGAAGCCAGGCCTTGAAGGGCTGACTCAAATTTGTCCCTTTGGAGACTGTAGACTGCAGTTTCCTGAGCTGGCTTTGTACACCCACTCAGTGGTCTTTAAAAGTATTGCCCTTCAGAGGTGATGAACTCCTCAGCTAATGTTAGCTTTAACAGCTGTGTGGGGTTTTGGGGTTGGAATTTTTTTTTATAGCTGGAACTGGGCCTCATGTTTCAAATATTATTACCATGTACTTACAGAAGTGGACTTTCAAGGTGCTACATTAACATTTATTCCACTGAGCCAGTATGATTCTGTTTGGTTTTGGTTTTTTTTTTGAAGTCAGCTGATAGAAAAGCTATTGCATGCATTCATGAGGTACTCATTTTTGGTTTGTGTTTCTAGTAGGAAGTGCATCAGGAAGCTTTTGGTGATTCAAATCAAAGCTGTTTCTCTACCTGTTACTTTCTCGTGTGTACTACAGACCAGAGTTGAGTCACACTTTTGGCAAGGAATTGCTTCTTCAGACAAAAATAAAAATGAGAATTTGGGCTAGGAATTGAAGTTATTAATGTGAATTTACACATGAAAACTTGTTTTTATAACTTTCCACATCAGAAAAACTTCTCACTAGAGAAATAGGTCACATCACCTATTTGAATATTTTTCTGGTTCTCCAGGAGACTTAGTAGTTTGACACTGTACAAATATTTTGGTATTAATTCAGCTGGCACTGCAGTGAGTTATAGCCATTGTTGGAGTAAGCACACAAGAAGGGAAATAAAAGAACAAAGGTGCCTTGATGAAATGTGCAATTCTGTGAATACAAGTACTAGACATAAATACAAAACTGAACTTCTCTATAAAGTGGGTTTTTATGATTTTGCAGGAGTGTTCTCTTAGCAAAAAGGACAAACATGTATCAGTTTGTTACCCAGATGTTTCCAGAGGCCTCTGCCTGAGGTCATTCCTGCTGAGTGGGAGACAAGGGATACAAGGGATTGATGGGCAGCAGAACACAAAAATGCTGCCGTACTTGCAGGGGAACATGATTACCCTAGACAAACACCTCCTCTGCCCCAAATGCTGCATGTGCGGCTGCCTACTGGCTCCTGAAAAAGAAGCAAATGTTTCTCTTCCAAGAAGCATTTATGGAACTGCTGCTATTGGTTTAGAAACAAAGCTGCACTTCCCATTTTCCCCCTAACCTAGGATTCTGTGGGAAGGGTTCAGGCCTCTTTGAGGAAGGGGCAACTCACTTTGGCTTCTGGTGCTTGCTGTCACTGCAGTAATGACCATCTTCCCTGCCCTGCATGTCCTGTCGAGCCCAGCTGGAGCAGATGGGACCCTCTATACAGCGTCCCATGACAGGCTGCAGCAAGTACATTACAGAAATGCAGAGAGATGGTATCTGATGGGTTTCCTTGCGTTATTTTTCCCTGTTGAAGCTTTTTGGCACTCTTGAGCTCATTCCTTCCCCGTGAAGGGTGGGCGTTGCTCTACAGCAATGGCTGGGAGAGCAATGTCTCTGCTCTGATACTTCCTAGCTGTCTAGCTAGCACTTTGTCAAGTCTGGGTGTAGCATCACAGTGGAAGCTTGTGTTCTTCTGATCACTGCCATGTCTTCCCAAAATTGTTGCTTCCCCAAGCCTGAGCTGTTTGGCAGTTTTATCGTGACCACAAGGGACAGAGACCACTAACCAGCAGAAACTGGGGCATTATCAAGAGCCAGGGCTCGGGAGGTGGAAGACTTGTCCCACATTGCTGGGTTTATAGATTGGGAGCAGAATTAATCTATGTATTTCAGTGTGACTTCATTCTTTTGCCTGGGAGAGCTAAAGCTATGTGTAGCATCACAGGCATAGTCAGCTCTGGCAGATGTGGTGTGCCCCTGGGGGACACAGCTTGGGACTGATCCTTGGACTGAAGAACTTGAAGGCAGGGAATAACTGAGGGTCAAGTCCTACAGGCACACACAGCCTGGTGACCAGAGCTGCCCACAGTGAGCTGCCCTACTGCAGCAGCAAAATGACCTGCTGCTCAGACCCTGTGGATAATCCCTCATCAGCTTCATAAAACAAATGTAGCCCTTCCGTTTCTGTCCTGTGCAATTGAGACCTAAGAGACCTGGTGTGGGCAACACCAGGAAAGGCTGAGGAAAACTCAGATCTCCTTCCTGAGCATGGCAGTAGTGCCAGTATTATTAGCAAGGCTTTGTAGAGAGGCTGCTGACCTCCAGATGCTGCTAGTTCACAGCTGCAGGAGCAGTGCAAGAGTCCAACACTGCCTTGACAAAAACTAAACTGGTTGAGCAGTGCTAGGTGTCCTTGTAGCTGCCTAATAGAGCAGAGGTGCTGATTTTTTAATTATTATTTAGCACTGCATTATAATGTTCAGCCTCTAAAAGTACTAGTGCTGGCGGAGAAACAACCAAAGGGAATGCTCCTGCTTTCACTGTTGCTGTGGTACTGCAGGGACAGATGCAGGACCATGTCGGGGCACACAAAATGGCCCCACTTAGATCAAAGCCTCTGTGTATTAATGTCCTTTGTAGGACTGTGCTTTTTGGGCTTAATTCTGAATTGCAAAGGCACATCCACAACTAACTACACTTCTACGTAAGGCTAAATTATGATAGTAAAAGGCTTTCAGTTACCAGCCTGACACAAAACACTACACCACTAGCAGGCAGCAGAAGGTTTAAATGAGCTCTGCAGATTCATGGAGATAAGATGGCTAGAAAGGGGATACAGCTTTAGGATGAGGACTGGACAGTCTGTATGACCACACCAGTTCAATAGTGATGAGAAGCAACTGGTAGGTATCCACAGCAAGCCATGAGGGAATGACTAGGTGGGCAAAGGTGTTGCAAAATTTGGTCTCTGAAGGAGATGCAGAGATCTCTGCACAGTTCCCATGTTTGTTCCAGACCAAGGATTGTTAATTTTCTGGCTATGCAATTAGCCTTGCTGTGAAAGCTCAGTGATGGATATTTTACCATGTCCCTTGGGAACCTGGTTCATTAGTTTATAATTTTAATTAAAATTGTGCTGCTTAATTTCTTTGAACTGTACTGACTTCACTGGAGTGGTGCCATTATCTCACAGAACAGAAGGCCAGCATCAGGTGTGTCTGGCTCTAACCACTGCTGTGTGCAGTCACTGAGGAAAACCAGAAGGCTCAGGCACTTCTAGTGCTTACAGGCGCATGCTGTTTCTGGGACCGTTTCCCCGTTGCTATCTCCTGCACCCTGCCATTACACCTTTGGGTCCCTTTTGCTGCTTCCCACCCTGCTGAACAAGTCATTAACTTCCTTGGTGCTGCAAGACACTGGACATGTCTTCAGTGGTGGATGAGGCAGATCAGAGATGCAAGGGGCAGAATGACAGGCTGTGTTTGTGCAATCCCACAGCGTGTTGCTGGTTGTGGAGATGGGAGAGAAAATGAACGTACCGGTGAAGAACCCCCCGCCTTCACCTTAACTGGCAGTGCCTGGCTGATACCCAGCCACATCAGTCAAAAACTTTGCTGGAGATTAACAGGGGAGAGATGTATTAAGTGCTCTGCAGAGCCTGAACAATGAAATTAACCTACAAGTGAGGAAAGAGCCTGTGCCAAGAGATTTTTATCTTCCATGAATGAGCTGGATACTGAAGGGCTCCTGACTTTTATGAAAGGCAGGAAACTCAAGCTACTATTTTATGAGCCAAGAGATTTGACCACCATGAAGCAATGTCTGTGTCATTAACTTGGCTAGACAACCCAGAATATGTCAGGACAAGGGTGGTGACTAATGCTGCTAGAAATGTTCCTGAATTACTCGGAAGCAGCCATTCCTGGGACACCCACTGTCACCGAGGGGTCTGTCCTGGCAGCACGGGGCAGCTGAGCACCTCTGCCAGCTCCCAGCCTCACCCTGGCTGTGCTGCAGGTACCGTGGCCATGCAAGCGCTCCCTGGCCAATTTGCACAGCGCCTTGGCACACTTAAGAGGTAAAACCCTGCCCAAATGTGGGTGGAAAGAAGCAGGCAGCAAGAGAGAGGAGTGGTGTGTTTCTAGGGAATAGGATGACTTTGCTAGTGTGGGTGTCTCTGCGTAACTGCACCCACTACCCGGCCCTGGCTGCTGCTCTTCACAAATGAATCTCTCTTGATCTAGAAATGAATTTGGCTTCTTGTCCCTGCTGTCCCAGTGGTGAGAGGGCTGCTGATGTGTGCCAGGCATACCCTGGCCAGCCTGCACTGCTGCTGTTAGTGGCCGAAAGAACAGTTTCCTATCTTGTGCATCTTTCCTGGTCTGTTTTAGAGAAGAACGAGGTCTCCTCTGGGTTTTTTTCTTTTTTTGCAGCCTGAACTATCCAGCCATTTAGTCCTTTCTGAAGCAGGCTGCTTTCCTGGTGGTACCCTCTTTCGTCTCTGTTGAAATTAATCCAGCTTTCTTGAATGTAGGTGGCAAGATCAAACTTCACTTCTTGTGCCGGAGACACAAATGAAATATCAAATTCAATGGCAGACCCTTAAGGACCTGTGGTAGTAATTCCTCTTCAGGTTCGTCATGTCAACATGATTTTTCATTGCCTCCCTTGTAGCCAGTTCCTTCCTACTTTGCATCTTGTCTTTTAGCAGAAGCATCTTAAGTTTGCTAATCCCCCTTTGATGCCACATCAGCTGCTTCTCTGAAATGCAAAGAGATGAGCTCTAAGGGGCTTCCTTTGGCTTTCAAAGGAAGAAAGAACAAAGTCTGACAAAACTTCTCTTTGCAAAGTCCTCATTTAATGTTATTGTTTTTTTCATTATCTTGTACTATTTCAAAATTTGTTTTAAGACCTAGCTTTCTACTTCAATTAGACTAGTGGGCCTCAAGCTTACTTCATCACTTCTCCTTTCTTAAGTACAGACATCGTTTTGCATTTCCCTAGTCATGGCAATGTCTCAGACGTGCTCAAACACTGCCATTTCTGCAGCTTCCTGTGCCAGTCCGCTCCAGCTGACTATGTGAAACTGCTTTTTTCCTCATATCTGGGCTGAAAAAATGGCCAATTACATTATTTATTTATTATATTTATCCTATTATCCATCTTGCCTTTTACCTCATGTTCAACATTATTGTTTTCCTATTGAAAAGTAAGCAAAGACTTAACTTAGTTTGGGGCCATCCTGAGATTAGTATTTATCCTGTTTTCTCTGTAACAAGACCCTCCCTTTTCCTTTCTTTGATCTACTTTTTCTCGTATAGCTGACTAAACTTTTCAGTTTGTTTAATACCTACTGTGAGGTGTAGTTTGGACTGAGGATTGCCAGAGGTGATAACCAAATGTTTTTGACCTGCCATGTATTGGTACCTTTGCTTTTATTGCCTATTCCATTCCAGTTGGAGTCTCTGCATACTCCAACTTCTCTTCTAAGGTGGTGGAGTGGGGACTTGGGCTTGCAGTGGTGCTCCAGGCCTTACCCCTTTTTGCATGAGATACAAGTCTCGGAGCAGTTTAAGAGCTTTGCTTCCACTTTTTGGCCCTTAAATTCCTCAGCCTAGCTGATTTCTCATTTCCTGGAGCTGATCAATTTGCCTTTTGGAATTGGAAATTTTGAATCGGACCTATTTTACTTAGAGGTTTGGTCTAAATTAATATGTGCTAAATTGATGATTATTTTTATCCATTCCCTTTTCACAAGCTCTGCCACTGACACTATATACTGGAGCAACCGTCACCATGTGTCCCTCTCAAGGGTTATGTGTATCTTGTGGCACTGCAGTCTCCTGTCTCTGCACTTATGCTGCCTTCATAACTGTCCTCATCTTTGTCCCTGCTTCCCAGGCAGAGAAATCCCTGCTCTCCTGTTCACTGCCCTTGGCTGGTGACTGCTTAACTCCTTCAGTCTCCTGCTTCCTTTGGCCCTGCCCTTTCATTTAGGGCTCAGCCGTTCATGGTCCATCAGATGAGAAAGAAGCTTAAATAGGAAAAGGCTTATTCACGCGGATCAGGTGATGGGGCACTCCTGCAAAGCCTGGCTTGGGGAACAAAGCATTTTTGGGGCTTGCCAAGTTGCCTCTAAGGATGCAAAAACCACCTCCTGTGCAATTCCTTCCCTTAACAGAGGGGATTCAAACCTCCCCACATAGCCATGGGGTGCACGTGATTATGTAGGCATGGTGCAACATTTGTGGCTGCCATATCCTTGGAGGCACTGGCAGAGAGGACCATAGCTGGTTTTAGCTTCCTATCTATCAGCTTTAGCTAAAAATTAATAGCATACAAGCTTCAACCATACCCTCAAACTTGGGCAGCCAAAGCCTTCCCTTGTTGCAGCTTGTAGATATTCACATTCTGGTTAATTATATAATTGAGATGTTTCCAGTGATTTAAAAGACTTCTGACTAAGCTGTTGGCATAAAGGGGAAAACTGAAAGCCGGAGTCAGGGGGAATCAAGAATTCAACAGAAGCCTTTGAACCAGCTTTTGATTTGCATATGAATAACGTTGATCTGCAAAGGGAATTGTGTCCAGCCATCTTCAACAGAGGCATCAGGCAGGAACTGGTTCCTTGCTGGGAGTGCTCCCCCAATTCCTTCTAGGATTATTTTCTCTACCATGCTTTCATGACCATGTATTTCCGCCTAGTTACACAGGATCTCATCCAGTTATAAATTCCCTTGATCTCAGGGACATTGAACAACAGAGTCCAGAGTGACTGTGGTACGTAGAATAGGGACAGGTGTATAGTCCTGGACATCTGGGAGGTGGCACATGCTGATGTAGAAACAGAGGCAGCAAGGAAGATGTTAAAGTGCCTTGGTGCCTGTGCTGGGACCGTCCTGCAGGGATATTTGCTCTGCTTCGTGGAGACACTGTGGTACCTCTGTGCTGGGTGCTGACCTTGCAACTTGCGTCAGCTTCTTGCGTGGCTGGTTATCGGTTCTGTTGCTCCTGAAGGTGTTGGGGTTGAAGGATTTTGCGGATTTTTACTTAGAGGAGGCACTCGAGCATAACATATAGCCTATAAACTGCTTAGGAAACTCTAAGCTTTACTCACTGTTCCTTCTGGGGTAACCAGTGTCATGTGCCTAGTTGACTAATGCTTTTTAAAATGCATTAGATTAAAGGTGAATGTGTTGTTTTGGATTTAGCAATGAAGTGACAGTATTTTTCATTGCTGTTCACATACAGCTCATCAGAGAAGATGAACACTTCCTCTTCCTGAAACCTGCCAGTCATCCCTGAATGTGACAACTGTAGTTCAGTGATTACATCTGTGCACTCTTCAAAAGTGTCTGTAAAACAGAATGCTCTTGCCCTAGCTTCACACTGTGTGAGGATATATTAGCGAGTCAAAGCTATAAATTTTTGTGTATGGGTGTTTTTTATTTTTCTATGATTTTTCTGAATATCACCTAGAATGTGTAGTCAGTAGGTTGGTTGTCTGCATTGTTACCTGGCCACATGAAAGAAGGAACTAGCCAAAGGTGTTCTGAGGAATGTATAAGGAAAAAGACTTGCAAATAGTCTGTCTGACTCTCCCCACACAGGCTGGCGATCCCTCCCTAAATGGGGCTCTGCAGCTACACACCTTCACTCCCGTTTGCAGTAATGTTAGCATGACTGTAACTGAGATTGAAACTGTATAATTCCCAAATGGTCTGTGCAAGCCTTGTTTGGATCTGGGTGTCACTCCAGATCCCTCCGATGGTATAGAAGGTAGCAACCAGTGCTTTCAGACTGTGTTGAGACCCTCCATACTCACATCTCTTTCCTTTCTGATTGCTGTTGCCTGTGTTTTGCTGCTTCAAAACTTATCTTTTCCACTTGCCCCTAAAATATTTCTGGTACTGATAGCTTTTAACCAAACTAGGTTTTGATTTGGGATTTCTTGCTTTGGTTGGAGGGAGAATTTTCACTTAGGTTCGTTCTTCCCTCTGTGCCTGTGGTGTGCTGCAGGACATCTCATCCTTGTCTTGCTGGAGCTGGTTTAGACTAACCCCCATTCACAGCAATTTATATTTAATCTGCTATCCAGATCTAGTGCTTCTGAGCCACTTCAGTCCATGCACCTCCTTCTCCTTCCTATTTTGGGCTCCTGGGTGTGCTTTGACGCTTCTTCTGTGGAGCTCAGCCTTCCAAGCTTCAGCTTACGTGAAATCCCCAAGACAGCCAGCTTATGTCACCATCATACATCAGGGACAGCCGCAAAGAAATCTGCAGCTCAGTAGAGCTGCTCTTGCTTCCATTCCTCTGGGAAGGGGCAATATAAGCTTAGTGAGCAGGCAGGCAGACTGCAGAGTTGCATATGCAACGTGCTGACATTTGAATGAAAGAAAATAATGTAAAACATGGATTTGTTACAAACCCTACTTTTGAATATGTGTTATATAAAGCAATTATTTGATACTGTGTTAGAATAAAAAAATTGTCAAGCAACATGTACAGATGTGTTGGTTCTTCTCTTAGCAATAGCAAATTACTTAATTCATGAGAAATTGTGAAAGAGTGTCCCATAGAGCTTGCCTGAGCATATGTCCAGGGTGCTGGACATAGACAACATATGTCTCTTGCATCTTGCTTTGGTGGAGCTTGGCCTCATCCCATTCCCCTTCTGTGTCCTTCTGGCAGGGCCAATGGAGGCTCTAAGTGAGGAATTGCAGCTCTTTCTCTTGTTCTGCAAGAATTTTGAAGGGTGTCACCTGATGTGCTGCTTTAAAAAGAAAGGCTAGTAACTTCTGTGTCCAGCTGCAAACGGGCTGTCCCTGCCCCATGGCGAACTCGGGGCACCGTGCCCAGGCCACGGCCACTCATTTCAGTGGAGCCTTGCATACGGCTCCGCTGTTGATCTGCCAGGGTGACCTTGGTCAAGTCACTTTGCCTTGCAGGTCACCTCTTTCCTGCTCCTTGCCTTGCCAGTATACAGGGACAGGACAGCTTCTGCAGTACAGACGTGAGACAGCCCAGAGGTTCAGCTGGCCCTGTGGGCTCCTCAGCAGGTACCAACAAGAGCAGAAAGAGAGCACAAGTCCAAGGCATTGTACAGCGACTCTTCTGCCAGCACTGCCTAGTGCAGTAGAGACCTGATCTTCAGGAGAGCGAGCTGTCACAGCAAAATAGGTGATAGAGTGTAACACCTCCTGTCACTAATCAGGTAGCTATTATCTGCTTCTCAATCCCTTCTGACCCTTACCAGATCTATGTGCTATTTGTTTCCTAAACAGCCTCATACCATGCTGTTAAATAATGTGAGAATTTTGTGCTTGAGGAGCTGGATGCAGGGCTGCTCTCTTAAATGGCTGTTGTTGTTCTGTGTTGCAAATTGAGAAGATTGCACTGGGTTTGTAATCAACAACAATTAACTTGCCACAGAGGTTGCAAGAGAAATCTTCAGCCCACATCACAGGCTCTTCTGATCCTTTTCACAGCGCACAAAGCCATAGCTGCCAATGCCTTGCACAGACACACTCGCACAGCTTTTTTCTGTACAGAAGCAGGGCGTGAGGTGTCTGCAGGGCTCTGTCCCCTGAGCCAAAGGCACCACTTGGGAGTGCAGAAGGGAATAGCTGGGAGTTAATGCAGTCCCACAGACACCTGCCCTGTGCCCTGCCACCTTTGCATGCAGACTTGGCTCTCACCACCCCCATGCCAGGCCGACCTCCCCTCTCTGGTGAGTGGATGAGTGGCTACTGGGGCTGCTCCTGGCAGCAGTGAGCTGCTGGCAAGCCTGAAGTCCCGGCAGATCCCACAGGGAGGATCCCAGCATGCCCACTGCCTTTCTACCCTAACCTGGCATTTGTCTCACTTTTCCTCATGATGGCAAGAGCACCTAGAAACACACCCTGGACCTGAGCCTCTGTCCAGGGACCTATTAAACTTGCATTGAGTTTCCTTTTAAAAAGGTTTGAGATGCCTTCTGCCCCTCCAGTCCTGCCCTTCCTGGGCTATGCTGCTGTAGTGAAACCTCTCATTAGCTCCATGTTGGATCAAGCTGGTCTTTACCCACCGGGACAAAGGAACTTGTCAGGCTTGTTGCTGAGGGAATGTGCCATCCCTGGAGCAGGGCTCAGTGCTCTGCCACCTCCAATGAAGGCAGGGACCCAGCTGACCAGCCAGCTGCTTGTGCTGGTAATTGCAATATCAGTGAGATATAATTAGATTATGTTTATTTCATGATCAGTTATGTTCAAACTCTTACAGAGACATCTTTATCATGTTAAATTAAAATTAATTAATTAACTTACTGATTCTGGGGAAAGATTAGCATCTAAAAGCTACGTAAGACTTACAGGGCTTGTATATTTAGTAGTGCTTGACTTATTTGTAAAGGCTTGATCTTGCTAAATCAAGAATGAAATGTGAAGTGCATCAACCACAAGTGAACCGGATGCAGGACCTGCACAGGAATTTGTACTCACTTCACACATGGCTGGTAATTGCCTGCTTAATTTTTGCTGGTGTGCCTGAAGTGTCCTGGATATAAACTGGCTCAGCTGGTGGATGACTGAGGACACCTGGGATGTGCCTGAGAAGGGCAGCCAGGAGGCAGTCCTTTTTGGGGTAGGGCATTTATTTATGTACCCATGGCAAGGAGTGCTTGCACACATGGAAGTGGGCGTAGCTCTAGTATCTCTCTCCCACATGAGAAGCACTCCTGCAGATGAGTACTGCTCTCATCCTTCCCTGCCCACCACTGGGAGACAGCTCCTGTCCAAGCGGATCTGGCAGATTTCTGGAAGGTGAGAAAATATTTCCATTTTTACTCTAACGGTCCTGAAATTTCAAGGTGTTGAGGTGTTGTAGTTGTCCAGGGAGCTGAAAGAGACTCTCTAATCAATCCATATTCTCTATATCCATGAACTAAAAGATGGAGCAGTACTGCAAAGACTCCACCTAAGATTGTACCAGCAATATGTTTGAAAGCAGATAATGTTGCTTCTGCAGAGGCCAACAGAAGATAGTGGACAAGCACCCTAATCGGCTTCTGAACATGGGGCTCACTATTCAGTGGCCATACTTTTCAAACCACTTTTCGAAGTAAACTGCCATGGTTGATCAGTTTTTGTAACCTGCTCTCCCTCTGCTGTCTTCCTGCCTGTTGCCGTATCAGCATAGATGTTCTGACAGCTCAGAGACTAGTGTTTTATTACTGCTATTCCAGTTTTTCTCATGTATTGTTAGATCAAGATGGTTGTCTCTGTCTCTTTTCCTTCACTGAATCTGCTATAATGTAAAAGCAGCACTGACAGAAGGCTATTACCTCATCTACAAGAATTTATCAGCAAAATTCTCACTTACCCCAAAAGCAGAGTAACTCTACCTATGCTATCTGTGGATGTCTCCACTGTGGTGAGAACAGGGTTTGCCATCACTGTGAAAGCCATAGACCACAGGACATGCCCTAGGACGAATGCCCCAGAGTAATTCTCTTTTTTAAGTACAGATCTCGAAAGGAGACTTGCATCCAACTGCACAGGCTTTCTCCAGGATTGTGATGTTTTCAGGCAAGAGTCCCCATTTTTGGTGGAAATTTTCTTTGGAGAGGGACTCCAAGTAACACCTGCACTGTGCAGAGGAAGCGTTACCTAAGCTCTGCAGCAGATCAGGTTTGCTGTGAGCATGAGTAAGATCAGCTCAGTCCCATCTCCAGACACCCAGCACCCATGAGATCCAAACCCAAAGCAGAATGCAAGCCTCCAGTCCATAGATAGCTTTGGCTGACAAAATAAACATGAATCCATTCTGATTTCCTCACCTGTCTCCTGCTCCTGTCAGACTTGAGACTGAAGCTGCAGGAGCAAATGCACCACGTCTGCCAGATGCCATGTTGCATTGGTACTGACTTCTAACTAAAAAAATCTCCGTTTCACTCCCATAACCTGTAACTGCTATTTACCCCCTCCTTTTCAGTTTATTTATGGTCTTTGGAGTAGGGGAGGAACTTGCTGTAGGAAGAATAATGGGAGAAAAACATCCACTCTTCAATTTACTTTTGTCTTGCAGGAAATAAATGACAGGCTGCAGCTGTCAAATAAGAAGGGGCAGTGTATATTTATCATGTGCAGTTCCTCTTTGGTAAGTGTCTGCCCTGGCTCATGCTACTTGTGTAAAGTCACAAAATCCATGTCTCAGTTTTACCTCCTTGTTTCTTCCCCCTAGGGAAAACAACCTTGTAAATTCTTGTGGCTCTTTGTTGGGGGGGCCGGGGAGGGGGGCTATTGAATTCCCTGGTGGTGTAGCAGCTCTTCAGACTTCCCTTGTCCTCAGCAGATGGTGGGTCTGTGCACTGTCTAGTACCAGGAACTGACAACTGCAGCATGCCTGTTCTTTGACTGCGTAAGTTCACCTGAATATTTAATTACAGTATTTCATAGCACATTTAGACGAGCCTAAGCAGGTACAACTCCTTTGGCTCTGTGGGGTAGGTGTCTTGCTTTGGATCCAAGCTTGGCTGTTCATTTTTAATCATTATTAGAATTCAGTTGAAATTGCTTCCAGCTGCTTTCACAAAGCCCAAATATTGCCAGGGTCCCACATGATGTCCCTTTTCTGCCAGACTGTGGCCTCCTATAGAGAGTTCTTCAAAGACCAGTTTCAACAAAAACAAATTATTTTGGAATATAATTGCCTCTCACCCCCTTAAATTTCATTGTGCTCCAAAGAGTTTCCTGTAAATAGATCCCATTCTTTAGAGGAGCCATGCTAGTCTGCAGTGCTGATGGAAGCCAGCCCTTGCCAGGCTCCAGTCCATTAGCAATTCTTGGACAGGCAGTGCTTAAGTAGCTTGTTATGTGATAAAACATCACATTTCTTCTCCCCACCACCACTTGTGCTGATATTCAGCTCCTGCAGTAAACCATATGGCTTCCAGAAGCCTACCCACATACCTGTACATGCCTACGCAGTCCATGAGTCACATCTACTGTTTGGATGCCCCCTGAGTCATGCTGAAAATCTGTGAAATTTCCACGGCTATTTTCCATGCAATCTCTTAAGAACTTTAGACAGCTATGCATAACCATTTACATATGTATGTTTTTTCCTATTCTGCTTTTATTTTCGTAGGTGGTAATGCAATGGTACTTCTTATTTTGAAAATCAAATCTAGGTGATTGCAGAGCACTGACTGCAGCTGCCTCAGGCTATGGATCCAACTGGTAAAGCCTTTTGAAAGTAGGGCTTTAGGAGCAGAAAGTCCAACACACAAAGCCATTAACATGGCCAGCTGCTTTAGCTCTTTCTTGCTGCTCTGGCAGAGCCATACCTGCTCACTGTTGACCCTTGCTTGGTGGGTTTCTGTGTCCAAAGGTAGCTGCTGTGCTGCCTTCAGTAGGATGTGGGTGCCCCAGAGCCTTTCCTGCTGCTTTGCTGCGCTAACGCGTGGTACAGATGGAGCACACTTGGATCACTCCAGCATGTCCTGGGGACTGACCCAGGCCAGCAGGGCTTGGGGCAGAGAGCAGATGTCTGTCTTTGTGCCGTCAGCTCCTCAGCTGCATGGACTCCAGCCTCAGACAAGTCTATCTGCCCTTTATCAGCCTCATTACGTGGTAATTTTGCTGCCTCAGCACAGTGCAGGCAATGTGTAAACTTTGCCAGTTGCTTTTTGCTGATGAAAGTAGGGAAAAGGTATCTCTTCTATCTTCCTCTACAAAGGACCAGCACTGAAGATGCATTATAGTCTGAATTAAGAACAGCAGCCCCGAGGTTTGCTGCTGCAGCTATGAATGATCATAGAATCATTTAGGTTGGAAAAGACCCTTAAGGTCGTTGAGTCCAACCATCAACCATGCCCACTAAACCATGTCCTGAAGTGCCTTGTCTACTTGCTTTTTGAATACCTCCAGGGATGGTGACTCCACCACTTCCCTGGGCAGCCTGTTCCAATGCCTGACAACCCTTTCAGTAAAGAAATTTTTCTTAATATCCAATCTAAACATCACCTGCTGCAACTTGAGGCCATGTCCTCTTGTCCTATCATTAGTTACTTGATAGAAAAGACCAGTACCCACCTCGCTACAACCTCCTTTTAGGTAGTTGTAGAAGCAATAAGCCTCCCCTCAGCCTCCTCTTCTCCAGGCTAAACAACCCCAGGTCCCTCAGCTGCTCCTCATAAGACTTGTGCTCCAGGCCCCTCACCAGCTTCGTTGCCCTTCTCAATGATGTAACCAGCCTGCTAGAAACAGAGCTATTTTTGCAGCTGTACCCCAAATGCTAGCAGTGTTAGGTGTTAAGCAGAAAAATCTCACAACCAAATGGGAAGGAATGTGTAGATACACTGTTCTGCTGTGGAGCATGTGAGTTGGCTGTTTACATTAAAAACATCTACGTCCCCTCGTAAGTGTTCCCCAACCTAATGATAATTCTGTGGCCTTATAGAGCCAGAAAAAGTGTCAGAGGCTATATGTGAGTGTTTTGTATAGCTGAAAGAAGCAATGTGAGATTGTAGAGAACTTCTTGCTGTAATTTAGTGTAGTAAAATTGCCAGAAATATTAATTAGGGCAAACAATCTAGCTGCCTCCCCCACTGTGAGAGAATATGTTACTTTACTTATCTGCCCAAAACCATTGCTCACTGGAGGCAGAGACTTTTCTAGTGTTATTGTACTGTTGTGAAGTGTGTCTGACCTGGAAAGCTGTAAATGGGCACACAAAACCATTGCTAATTTAGACCCCTCCCACCCTCTTTTCAGATTGGTACTGTTCAAAAAAAAGTCACTCTGTGGAATTAAAAAAAACAACAAACCCACAGATATTTTGAAAGAGTGTGCTAGTAAACCTGGATAACTTGCTATATAGTATTTAGTCAAACAATATTGATAATTGGTAGTGACTGAAAGGGCTTAGAGTCTGATGGCTGCTCTGGAATAAGTTTGTTTCAGCCCATTTCCCAGAGGGCAGGTGTAATGAGGATAGGCAGTTTTGGTATTTCTTATCAGCAGTCTTATCTGAGACACTGTAGAGGAAATACTTGCATCCTTCCATAGCAATATTCAGGTGCTTTGCAAGAGAACTTGAAGAAAGCTTTCCTTTGGCTGCCTGCACAGCATCTGTCCTGGGAGATCACCAAGTTCAGGAACGGCAATACAGAGCCCTTCAAAAACTTTAAAGGCACTTGTATTGATATACAAAAAAAAAAGTTTTAATATTATTTCAGTGAGCTGCAAAGTATACTGCATACAAATAGGACAGGAGAGTAGAGAGCAGAGTTAAAGGATTATGGGTGCATGAGATGACAGGAGAGCTTCAAGAAAAAGCTTCATGGAAAGCTGCTTTGACACAGAGGGTGCAGGGGTGCTGGCATGCTGAACCCCTGATACAGCACTGCCAGGGGAACCATTCTGCCTGCAAGTGGTACATCACTACCGGATAGACAGCTTTCTGAAGTACTGGTGATAACATGCTAGCTAATAAGAAGTTGGAGTGTAAGTAGAGATGAAATATCCTATCTGAATGTATGCTTTTGCACAAGCAACAGAAATTAGCTGAGTGATTGCTTTCATGAAGAGTTATTCCACAAGTGCTGCTGGAGGGGTCGGTGTAACAGATCTGAGCCCATGTAATGGGGTTCTTCAGTAAGAAGAAAGCTTACAGGTTGTTTCTAGCAGGGTCTGTGATTGCTTACAGCACAATAAATGCCGTTGTGGCGTACCTGTGTCCCAGGAAGCCTTCTGGCTGTCCCTGAGGGGCCTTGCTGCCCTGTCAGCCCCGGGGGCAGCTCTCTGAAAGAAAGTGTGCCACATTTTAACAGACAGCCCTCTCCCCAGCACAGGGGCTGTTACTGTTCCCGAAGGGCATTTCTGAAACTATCTCTGGTTCAAGCTGAGAGAGCTTAAATGATCGAAGCTGTGCAGGGGGACTTGGTCCCCAGCTGAGGCTCCCAATAACTCCTAGGGAAAGGTGGTGTGCCCCTGCAGCTTTCCGACATGAAGAGGCCAGCAGGAGCAGCAAGCTTGGTACACGCGTGATAAGGCTGGGCACCCCAGATCCCTGCTACTCCATCAACACAAACTGGCAGGGACTCTTGCACTTTCCACACGCCACCTCATCTTCCCTTTGAGCTGAGTAGTTTTCCTCAAACGGTCTGTGGATCTCTGTAGGATAGGCTGCTTTTAAGGACATTGTAAAGGTGAACCAAGAAATTAAGCCTATTGTTCAATGAGTCTAGAAGTGACTCCCCAGGTCTGCACAGACATTGAAAAGCTTTTCGGGGTCTGTAAAATGAAAACTTGTGTCCTGCTTTCAATATATATCATTGCTGAAACTGCTGTAGTACGAGGCCAATGATTTCATTCTGACTGTGGTGATTGTGGGGTGATTTCCCTGGCTTTAACAGTGACACTGTTGTGAGGGATTGGACTCCGGCTGCCTGGGCTGGCAGTCTGCTTTCCATTGCAGGCACCAGCAATGAAATGAAGTTGGTCCATATGTGGGCTGTTAAAATCTGCAGGGTATTTGGAGGAGTTTTATATGTTTTCCACATTTTCAAAAGTACTTTCCATCCATCCAAAGAGTTTACAGAAATAACTTGCCGCAAAAATATAAAAAGCAGCAAGTGTTTGTGTTGTGTGGAAATATTAATTTAAACTTACTGGGGCTAGACCACATAGTTTGCTTACTAGCACTTACTGCATGGGTAGTGAAATTTCTGAAGCACCATGAGTCAATAAGGGCTGAAGTCAGCCAAGTCTCCTTCAGTCCCCTCACTGGTATGACTGTGGCCAGCGAGATGCCATGGAGCAGCCTGGAGAGCACAGTGCCATGTATGCTGGGGCACCATGGGGAAGGGTAGCAGCAGAATCGAACGCTTCCTAACTAACTGCAGAAATTCAAATGAAGTCCACATAAGGAATCAAGCAAGTGAGATCTGATGGGGCTGCTTTATTCTTGTGCAATGACCCTTTGATGCTTGCAGTTCTGTGGGCCTATATAAAAAACAGACACAATGGGTATCTAGCAGCTAATTCCAGCCACAGACAGAAATTAGCACACTTCAGTTGCTAAGTCCTTGAAGGTATGAGCTGCTTCTGATATAAATATGCGCCCGTGGCACACTGAGCAGGGACTACCCCCAAAATTATCAGTTTTTGTTACATTAAGTCAAAGCAGAGAAAAATGAAAGCTGCAGAGGCAGAGATGCATCAGAAATTCACTGGAACTGCACCAAAGATGTACCCTGCATAAATTGCCTTAACAAACAATAATTAACACAGCTGGCATGTTTAATCATATTATATTGTTAAAGAGAATAGAAACAGAGTTAGTTAATCTTATCTGAATTGTAATGTAATGCTATAAATAATGATATAGTTTTCTTTCTTTGGACTGCTGGTTTTGTTTTAAATGATGGAACATCTTCAGAGAGTCTAAATTAACTGTTTGCAATGAAACTGGATGCATCCTCCAGCATGTGACAGAATCATAATCAAATGAGATTTTAATTAGTAATTGAGTAAATCCTTAGTGAGTTTCTAAAATGTGAGGCATGCTGTACATCTGCATGATGCCAGGAGATCTATGAGAATATTGAGCTGTTTCTGATTAGAAAAGTAAGAAGTCCTTGAATTCAGACCAATGATGGTGGACTGAGCTGTTCTTTTGAGTCTACCCTTAGTGCACAGGCCTGGAAGTTCATAGCAATCCTAGAGAAGTGTAAATTCAGTGCAGCTTTGATGAGAGAAATACCGCTCTTCCTCACTAGCTGATTTTTGTCCCTTCCTTGATATGATTAAATATAAAGCAGTAAAAATAAACTCAAACCCAAAAGTAGCAGAGATTTTAGTCTATCCCCTCCTGTTCATCTTACAGTAGAGGAGCATATCTAGTGTTTTACTACCCTAGAGATGTCCTCAGCTACCAGAATAGTCCTCAGGACTCCTGCCTTTCAGCAGCTTGTTATCTTGAAGCTGCTGTACCTTACAACACTGTCCAGAGCACCTACCAGAGGGCCCCAGAAATGTCAAGAATGAAGGCACAAGAGAAACTGTGTGTGAGAGAATTTACTGGAATAAAGCAAAACCCAAATCTACATCTTGGTATACTGTTTCCCCTCAACATAGAGCAATTTCAAGGCAGGTGCAGCCCAAATCTGGCTGTGAAACTGACTTTTCTATTTAAACACATGGTGTACGCTGTGAGTATCTGAGGTGAAAGGCACCAAGCCTCTAGGACCCCTAATCGAAAGAACACTGTGTGGACTTAGAAAGCAACATTTTCCTGTGTTCAGTCTACCGTGATGTGTGGCTTCATCAGGTCCCACCTTGAAACCAGCTCAGTGACTTGTCTGCGCTCTTCTAATTAGGAAGCAGCTCACAGCCTGACTGCTCTTGTCCCAGGAAGCTTTCTGGGGGAACCTTGTTCTTTTTCCTCAATAGCCTTGCTGACCTGAGGGTATCCTCTGAAGGTCTCCACTCTGGTCATCATCCCAGAAGCCCTCTTCTGCCTTCTTCTAGTGCAAATTCACCTTCGTTGAACACAGATAGTCATGGTTATATATTATTCTAGGTGAGGTCTCACAAGTGTTTTGTACAGAACCATTAGGATAACCCTACCTGCTGAAAATCTCTCTCCTAAAGCCTGCATCAATCATCTTCCCCTTTCATGGTCACGTCTCAATAAGGGCTTACAGTCATCCTGTGTTGAATACCTGCATTTCTTGCCTCTCCCTCCTGCCTGGTATGACTTTGATCTCTACCCTATTCAACCTCACAGCATTTGTTTTGCTGTAGCTCTTCACATCACACCATGCTTCTTCTGTAAGTCTGTCTTGCAGAGTAAAGTATTTACTGATGAAAGAAAAGGGAAAATATTTTACCTTTAAGTCCTAGGCCACATGGTCTCTGCAACCAAAAATAAATAAAGGAACTTTGCTGCTTTCAGCATTAAGCAAATATATAAATGTAAACCATTCCAGAAGAGGGGCCTGCACATCACCAAGTTAATGTTTTCTTCTGCCACATTTCTAAGTTATCAGGGAAACTGGACAAGAAATACAAGCATACACCTGTCTTCCAACTTTTCTTATGAGTCAGTCTTGGTATCGGACAAACTAGTTGGTTACTCAATGCGCTCTACTGTTGCAATAGTGTAGATCTGAGAAGGAATGTAGCACAGCCTCTGGTGATACCACTTTTTACCTTGCAAAAACCACAGCTGCAGTTAGTGGAAGATTTCCACCTCTGCCCACGATGGAAATCTAAAAATAAAAAAGGTAGATAGATTATTTCCAGAAATGCTGTATTTTGAGGACAAAAAGCAAATGGAAGGAATAGAGGCACTGGGATATCAGTAGTAAATAGCCTTACAGTACTTGTTATCTCTGAGTGTGCATGTTTGATTATTGCAGCCAGCTTCCCTGTAGCTTTCTGGAGCATATAGCTAGATACTTGGACCCAGCTGGAGATGTTAGCTGTCCATGCAAGCCTTTGCCAACACCAGCAAAAAAGTTAGCTCAGTATGTTCAGAAGTAGTTCGGATTCTGACAGTCTAATATAAGCTCCTTGGGAACTTACCATCAGGAACTGTTAAAATTTCCATTGACCTCAACTTGCAATCGTATTTGATTAGGGAATTGGGCCAAGATAAGTGATATGCAAGCTAGAAAGCTTAAATGAGCTATCTATTACAGAGGATTTACTGAAAGGACAAACTGCAATCTGCATGTGAATCAGTAACAGGTTCCTTTGGACTCTGACAACCTCTTTTATATTCAGTAAGAGCAGACACAATACCACTAGGATTTAAAGGGTTTTTTTTACAAAACCCACATGAGGGCTCTGCAAAATCCTTTCTTGAAAACAGAGCAGGTTTACAAGGACTTTCTGCACCTAAACACATATAAAAATATAACAGAAAAGCTATGTGGGTGCTGCAGGGTGCTCGCTGTTAATGGGAGCTCAGCACCACTGAATGCTCACTTCACCTGGAGTGAAGGGTAGCATGCATTAACTGTGGGCAACTTCTGCAGCCCCTAGGTCCTCTTCATCAATAAATCCCTGCGTAGCTGGACACAGTTTTCCAGGTTTCTTCACTGCTCATCCAGAGTTGCTCCAGCTCTGCAGTTATTCAGTGAGACACTGGAGGACTCACCCCTCAGCTTCAGTCACTGGCAGCCTCTCCCTCCTAGAATGTAAACTATTCATAAAATTCCAAACAAGACAAAACTTTTCTTGAATTCTGTAGCTGCATTCCTTTTTAACATTGCTCTTTTCTTTCACACGGTTGTGGAACATACTCACCTTTATCCTCCCAAAGCTTCTACACAAACAAGGAAGAAGAAAAACCCATTAAAGGGAAGGTGTGCCTGATAATTCAATTACCTGCTCACCACCAGAGGTAGCCCTGAGGGCCAGCTGAGCATGCTGGCTCCAGTAACTCCTCCTCTCAACTGATGTCTTTGCAGAAAACTTCTACAATCTTGAGCAGCAGGGAGTGAAGAGGGGCAGGAGATGAGAAGCTTGGGACTTGGGTACGCATAGCATAACCTGTAGCTACTAGCAGGCAAAATGCTACAGATGGAGCTATAGTTTGTGAAGGGCAAACTAGCAGTCTGATGTCTGTGCTCTTCCTAATATCTCTCAAATACATATTTCCAATTATCTGGTGAGCTCAAAAGGTAGGTGTTAGCATAGGAAGAGGGAATTTTAAACAAGCTGACTGTTATCCCAGGAGAGAGAGGGGTTACTGTAAGAGCTCCACATGCTCAGTGTGTTCCTGCAGTGTTTGGAAATACTGTGTTTGGTGTGAATTAGAATGTCTTAATACCTTGCAAGAAAACTGTTTATTTGGAGAGTGATTCTTAGCTTTTAAAAGAAGGTACTTTCTGACAAGTAGGATTTTGATTCCTATAAAAATCACTGCCAACCCCCCTTTCTAGTTTTTCTCCTCACCTAATCTAGCTACATCTGTCTGTAATCCCAAAACACAAAGACTATCTGTTTCTTCAGGTGCATGTGATGGACAACGTGGTGGCAGCAGACGTATGTAGATCTCACCCTTGTGTAAGAGGCATAAGGCTGGGCACAATCCCATGCTCTCTGCTACAAATACTACATTGTTTGTGTTGGGAAGACAACGGTTTCTTGATGTGATATGCTGTGATGTCATTTTGCTGTGTGCTACTGGATCGGGTGGTTCAGGCACACCACTTTCTGTACTCCAGGGGTGGTTAGGCTTGTACTAGGACAGTGCAAGAATTCTGTTCGAGCTACCTCGGCCAGAGAGCAGCTGCCTGAAAATTAGCACAGAGTAAACAGAGCCGCGGCTAGCAGCTCCACTTCAAGGCATGCTGTAGACTGTGCCACAGAAATAGGGAAAAAGCACTAGAGTAAAAGTGGCTTCTGCATGTTCTGGGAGAAGGTGCTACTTTGCATAGCCTGTGTCTGAATCCCACAGTGAAGTTTAATAGCACTTTCTTGTGTTTTGTCCCAATTAGATAACCTTTGCTATTTTGGGGGGATTTGTTATATGTTCATATGATGTAGAGTTAAATTTATTCTGAATAGATTGTGTTTTAATTGGGTAACACTTGATCATAGAAAAATTCCCAAATTAACTTTCTAAACACACCTGTTAGCATTTGATCAGGCAAAACCCAAAGCAACTGCACTCCTCACAGGAAAACACTGCTGAAGAGTATCTAACCCACTCTTGGAGGGTTTACTTCTTGGGTCGGATTTTCACACAAACTCATTCCATACAATACACCAACTTCTCTGCTTAATTTGACTGGGAAAGTTAAAATAGGCAGGTTATATAATGATGTTTATCTTTACATCAGGAAGTCAACTAAGAAGCTGTTAAGCTGATATTATATAACACAGCCCTGATTATAGAAAGTGTGGAGGAAGACTATCTAGGTTGTAATTAATATTGTTTTGTATGGCTTTGTTTTTGATGTTTTGCAGCCTTCCAGAAGGTATTAGAGCGTTAGCAGCCAGATTACACTATTCTATACATTAGGTAAATACATTTAAATAAAACATTCTAAATAATTAAATAGAAGTCACATACCATTTCTTATAATGCTCTAGTTCCTGAGGTTGCTAGAATAACAAAACACTCTTTTGTAGGATTGTGAACTGTCCCAAACTGAATGGATACACCTTACCACAAGAGCAAAAGAAAGATGAGATGACTTTATATACATGGCATACAATCCCTAATTGCACAAGACCTCAAACAACTTCAGGGCATACAAACTGCACAATGATAGGGAAAAATTTTTTTTTTAGATTTAAAAAAGTCCAGTTCCTTCTTACTCTCCCTGTATCCCTGTAAACAGGAACATGTTCATCTACTAGTCATACTCAGCTGGACTCTCTAACCCTAAGAATAAAGGCATCCTTGTATTCTGATCAAGATTGAATTAACCTAAGACAAGTTTCAGTTATGAGGACAAACACTGGATATGGAATTCACAAATTAAAAATATAGAGTCTGCATGACTGGGGAGACTGTCTTCCCTGTATAAAAAAGATTAAAATCAAACAATCGGAGATGTGTAAGATGATCCCATAAGAATTCTATTGAGTAGGCTTAATTAAATAAGCAGAACTGTGATTTTTAATAAAACCTTAACAACTGGAATTAGAGTGGATCCTTTTCTGTGTGATAGGCAGCAACTTATTTTACCCACAAGAATGAAGATGGATAGAAAAGAGTGAGGTGGTATTTTGACTGCTAACAGTATATAGGACAGGCACGTGACTCATTGGGTTGTGTGATACAGTCACTGTGCAATATAATGAAAAGAGTAGATTTAATCTTTAGTAGCCTCATGAAAATTAGCTGTATGTAGTAGCTCTTGCAGAAAAAAGACATATGCTACCGTACCATGCCATGCTTTCATTCAAGCAGAATGCTTCTACAAGAAGTTGTTTGCAACTTTTATAACCCACAAAATTACAGATGATAGAGAAAAGGCACCCTCCTGAAAAGACTGCTCCTGGGAGGTAAGGCTGTGGCACATGATCCAATCTTATCAGATATCAGTGAATCCAGATGAGTGGAGGCATAATGAACAAGCTAACTTCATTCAGGCTTCATTCCTTATTAGCCAGGGGAAATCAGGCTTCATTAGCTTCATTGCTTCCCCAGTTAGCTGTGAAGCGTTGCACTGAGTTTGCAGGGGAAGAGAAGTGAAAGCTTTTCTGCAGCTGTCAGAAATCTTTTTATGAGTAACAATTCCCAGTTCTGTATGAAAAAGGGAAATCATCTGCTCTGTGTACTATTGGTACCTTTGGGCATTAAACAGATGACAAACATAAGACAGAAAGGATCGATTTTCTTGTGGTTTCTTTTATTAGTAAGCCCAATATAAAAAACTCTGAAGTTTTACTCACTACTCTTCAACAGGCAGCAATTCTTTTTGCTAAAGTTAATATTACTGATTCTAGCAATGTGCCACGTTATACACCTGTGTACAACTTGAAATGAATGTGAATACATGTGCCAGTATTCATTGAATTAGTCTGCCCCACCTTCTGCTGTAACAGATTTTGTCAGAGCTCGTTACTGTTGTATTTTCTTGGCCATACTGACAACTGTAAACTCTTGCAATGTAGTGTCTTGGTTTTCAAATGGTTGTTGCTGTGTTGATTGGTGTGTTATGTGTGGATCTAGTGCAGGTTTCTTGAAGTCTCCTGTTCGGAGTTCATCATACCGCTCCAGTTACTGTGTGGGGTGCCAGCTGCAACACTTCTACTTATATTGCCATTTTGAGCAGTCCGTGTGGTTCTCAACTTGTTCCAGTGGGACTTAAGGGGTCCACCACGTAGCTGGCATGAAGTCAGACCCCTGCATGTCATGTTGCCCTGCCTGTGGCCAAAGCGTGACTGCTGCCAGACATAAGAAGACTGACAGCACTCCTATTCCCTGCAGTGGGGTGCCAGCCGTACAGGTGACGTTTCTAGAGCAGAGCCATTTTCAAAGTGGCATTTGGCAGCTAGCCTGCCTTGAGGGGGTAGGAGCTGGTGTATGATCAGGTACAAACGCCTGGCAGGGGTTCCTACTGTGATAATTTTCAGAGCAGGCAGCTGCCAACAAGCTCTGGCATAGTTTCTCAAAATGGGAAAGCATTGTCTGTGTTCACTATGGGTTTGTAAACTGGGTTTATTAGCCTCTTGCATAGGGCCTGCTTTTCTCGGTGTGCACAAATGGCATGGACTAGGATCAGGTGGCTGTTACGGACGTTTCTCCACATCTGGGCAACATGTGCTGTGCTGGCTGCCTTGCTGCCGAAAGCTGCCTGCTCCCGTATCGCACATCCCCCTTAAGGACTGTCCTTCAACAGGCAGAGCAATACATGCATTGTAGCAAGCTGCCTGCCCCTGCCAGAGGTACGGTCCCAGACAGAGTGTCCCATGCAGGCTGCTGGCAGCAGTTGCAAAAGAAGGGATTTTAACAGTGAGATCTGAAGGCAGGGAGAGGGGGCATCGGTCAGATCCTCAGCTGCTTCTGGGGCCAACAGGGCTGCAACGACAATGGGCTGCTTCTTCGAGTAATTGTTCTGGAGTTCCTACGCCAAGGGTCATTCTGGACCACAGCCAGGATGTGTTGAGCACAGCATAATGCTGACTTGTATGCTGACCACACCAGCCACAATTTAAGTAGTACAAGCCTTTCTGTATGCTGCTTATAAAGGTTTGATTTAAATGATGTTGCTTAAGCTGTGGCACAAATGATGCTCTGGTTCATACCCAGTTTTCCCCTCCTCCACAGGGAACTGCAGAATTTCCTGAAAACTGGAGCCTGAAGAAGACGATGTGTAATACGGAACAGTTTTGCAACACTGACTCTTACTGCAATGTGCTAGTAAAAATGCCATTTTCCATTCATGGGATATTTTCTATATGCACTGGAGTTTCAAAACCACTTTATATACCGAAGTTTAATACTGTGCTTTCTGGTTCAACCACTTTCAATCAACAAATATACTCCTAGAACTGAAACAGAAGCGCCAGGAACCAACACTGCTCTCTGAGGTACAATAAGGCTTACCTAATTGCTTCCTGGCTTGCTGATCCGTCATCCTGACCCCCTCTTTGATGTTTTCTTTTTTTTTTCCTGAAGCATTAGTAACAAGTGAGAAATGCTGTCTCAGGATATTATATATGGGATTATTTCTCTATCCCCAGCACAATGACCATATGTAATGGGATTACCTCTTATTTAAAATAAAAAAGCCTTGGAAATGTCAAATCCTGTTTATGAAAAAGTAGTTTCTTTATGGTGGTTCCTTTAACTGCAAAAAAATTTCTTTTTTTGCTTTGTAATAATATATTTTTGTCAGTCAGCAAAACCAACCTAACTGCTGCAGATGTCTCCTTTCTGCTAGCTAAATTTAGGCTGTTCTTCTTCTCTCTCTGTATATATATTCCTCTGACATCAAGAGGAGTATGGCCCCTTTAGAGTACATTTATTGCCATTGTAAACAGTGAAAACTGATGAGGCCAGATGATGGAGGCTTCTGCCAATCTCCCTTCTTAGCATGCTTTCATTTCAAAATAAATGAACTGGTACTAGTTAGTGCCAAAACTCTGAAAGTATGAAAATACAACTAGAAAGGAAGAAAATGAGAAATGTGTGTCAGTTAGCATTAAATGTACATTCTGTTTTCTTCACTGAGGTATGTGTACAATTTCACAGTACATAGCTGTGGGAGGAGGAGAAATTCCTGGTGTAAATCTAAGTACAAAACATGGGAGTACTGGGGGGGGAGGGTGTGTGTGGAGAGAGAGAGGCCTCTTCTAGATCTGGGTTAGATTTGTTGCAGTGTAAGATTAGGACTTTGCCATGGCCAAATCTAGTCCCGATTTTTAGACTTCAAATTTGCAAGAGTTGCCCAGGAAATTCTATTTAGGTATGTGCATTTTCAGTACATTTTTCTTGTACATTTTCAGTTGTGTCCAAATCAAAAAAGTGTAAATGAAGATGCAAACTTGGATCAAAAAAATCACATCAGCAGGATTTGCTTTGAACTTTCAAGTCTCTCTCTGCCTCTCATATGCACATACACACAAGGTCTGAAGTGTTTCAGATCCAAGGTTCTGGTTGATTGTCTATCTGATCGAGAAATAAGTAACATTCCCCCTCAGTACAAGCATTTGAGTTACCCCTAAATTCACCAGTTTTAATATATGTTTTCCTTTTAATGGGCATATAGAACATGCTGCAAAGATCGTTTACCTTGCGCATGTTTCTATGCAAGTCACCCATTTCTATGCTCTGTCTCCTCTTCGCTATCATGCAAAAAGGCAAGCTGTTTGCAGTGCCTTTGAAGGCACCTCATTACCACTTCCATGCCAGTTTTGAGAAAGTAGCTTTCATGATTCTGATCGGTCCGTGATGTCAGCCTATGCGGCCCATTTCTTAAATTTTCACATAAGCAAGGCTTTTCATGCTTTCTGCCATGATGTCCTTATGTTAACCTTACGTCCTGTGTTAACCACAGCAAAGCTATTTCTTTATCCTCCTTCAGATAAGCCCTTCCTCCCCTTCTCATGCCATTCTTCGCCAGGGTGACTGAAGGAAAAAACCCGCAACAGGTGGATGCCCATGCTCATTGTGTAGGCCGGTAAGGTCTGTAAGGTATCTGTGTTCTCCTGCCTGTCCCACGACCTCTTCTCATGTAATTAGGCTGTCAGCTTCCTGGAACAGGGAACATCTCCAGCTGTGTGTTTTTACGGCAGGCAGCACAACAGGAGCTGATCCGTGCCCGGGACTCTCACAGCATCAGCGCCAACGTAGTTATTTAGTCCATTTTTGCCCATTAACGCCTGCCAGCTGCACACACCTTCGGTACGTGGCAGTCAAGGGGGTGCTAACCGCCACCGCCACGGAACTTCGGTGGCACACCTGTAGCTCTCCCGCCCTCCCAGAGCACACGCCGGCCGTCACCAGCTGTGCGCCCGGGAGAGCGGCCCCTCCGCACCGGGGAGCGCCTCACGCCCGCAGCCGGGCGGTGGCGATCAGCGCCGGGGACGCTCGAGGGCGGGTTTCGTCAGGGGGGAGNTGGGCGGGGTAGCCGGCGCCGGCCCCCGGGCGGGGGGCTCGACGCCGCGTAGCGGACCCAGCCTCGCCTTCTCCCGGCGGGCGCTCCGCTCCCCGGCGCCGCCCCGGCCCCGCCGGTTCACAGCGGCAGCTTTCGGGCGCCCCGAGGGGGCGGGCGGGCGGAACAGGTCTCGGGGACCGCCGCCCCCTCGCGCGGGCCTGGGCGGGGCCCCACCGCTGCGCGCCGGCTCCTTTAAGGCGGGGGG
>VYZV01002400.1:3753-18637 GCA_013401275.1 Pandion haliaetus | reverse complement strand
GTGCGTTGCGGTGCGAGCCCGCCGAGGGGCACGGTCCCGCCCGCGCTCTCCCAGCCGCGAACAAAGAAGCAGCCGGGCTGGGCTGGGGCGGTCCCGACCGCGGAGGCTTGTTGCGTCCCCGGCGTGTGCATCCCCGGTCCTCTTACCTGGTGCGCCGGGGTCACCGGTGTGTCTGGTCTCCGCTTGCAGATACCCAGCGAGCCCTGCGCCTCCTGGAGGAATACCGCTCCAAGCTGAGCCAGGCGGAGGACCGGCAGCTGCGAAACTCCATAGAGCGTGTCATCAGCATCTTCCAGAGTAACCTTTTCCAGGCTTTGATAGGTAAAGGCTGACTTCTTTAAGTTTCTGTTCAAGCCGGTCGGTTCTTGCTTATGCTGTCACTTGCAGTGTTAAGAAGAAAAGGTGCTTTGCCCTTATGTTAGAAGTCATGTGCTTTTTGTCGTTGTGTTTTTGTTTTGCGTAGTAACGCACATGCTGTTACAGGTCAACAGTTCGCATGTTTCATATACTTAATTTGGGGCTTTTGACTGGCACAAACAGCTTAAAACTGTGGTGTAACTTCTTCTTCTGTGACATGTTACTGTAGATTACTTTAGAGTTGTTCTGCATATCTTTATTCACCTGAACAATTTCTAAGGACTGGTGGGGTTTTTTTTTGTGAGTCCATATGTCACAGGTTAATGAATGAGTTGAAATAGTTTTAATCTAAGGTCAGATTCAGGCAAATGTTCCTGCTTGAAGAATCTCTAAAAACATCACAAAGTGTATATCTGAGTACAAACTTAAAGTAAATGAGAAGAAAACTCCAGTGCTTCAGGGAATACTACAGTGATCTTTTCTCCTTTGTTCCATGTTCAAGTGTAGTGAAAGCACTACTAGTTCTTAGAGTATTCGTAGTGCTTCACTTAAAATGTTCCCATAAGTCTTGCTGAACTACTTACATATAATTTTTAATTTCCTGCGTGTCTGTTTGGCAAAAAAAATTGAGCATAGACACAACTTGCAGAATCCTGACTTTATTTGGAAACTTCTGCAGGGAGGTGGTGAGATGTGGTTTCTCCTTGGTTGATTGTCACTATCTTTATGACAGCTAATGAATGAAAGGGTTTTGTTAGTTTACCTTAAAGACTAAAATTTGTGGAGTTCTGCATCCTTGTCTTTTAACAAAGTAACCTGTGTCTGAATTGCACTAATAACAAACACTGTAGCTGAATTTGTTATTTGGCTTGCTGCATGGTTAGTGTCATACAGGTGTACATCTTACTTCATAGTACTGCAGCTTCTTTGAATCTATGTTGTGGTGGAAACACAGGGACAGGCAAAACATAAACATGCATTGCTGCATGTGGAATGTTTTTTTTCTGGAGCATTTATTTAATCTTATGTAGGTTTTTAGAAGATAGTTATCTTGCATGTGCTTTTTTTTTTTTTACCAGGTAAGTTCATGAAAGTTAGTTGTGAAAATAGGTTTGTTACAGAAATCTTTTACTTACATGAAGTCTGTGCATTTCTCTTCAATACTCAGTTGATGCTAACCAACTCCATGATGAAAAGCTAGACATAATCTTTGTGGGACATGTATAAACAGGATTTGCTCATTGGTGAATCAGAATGTTGATGTCTTATATCAGAAGCTTAATGTACTGCAGTTGTGCTTTTTATTTTCACCTGACAAATTTCAATGTTGACTACCATTTTTCTTGTTCTGGGTGTGTGTATGTGTGTGGTGTTGTGTGTTTGGTTTTTTTAACTGCCATGAAGATCCATGCAGTATTCCATTTTCTCCCCTTCATTGAATAAGCTACTGTTCTATTAGCCCTTGATATTCTAACCTGCAAGACATAGTTTCTTCTCATATCCACATAAGGATCTTCATTGTTTTAGTAACTCTACACCTAGTAGTAGTAAACTTGAAACAGCACACAACCTCATGTCTGCTGACTTCATTCTGCAAGAGCAGAAAATGGGAATGTATTGTTGCCTGTGTGGGCTACATGGCCTGTTTTCTGGTCTTGTAAGAAGTTGTATGTTGCAACCACATGACCCTGTCTTTTGTCGAGTTAATTTCATCTGTGAGTGCACAATAGGTGTTGTGCTTCTTGAGTATGTTGCATTAACTTTGCATGTACTGGTTCACTGTATGATTATTCATTACAGAGTGTATGCCTATGTTTACAAACTGTTTGTCTGAAAGGTGGTAACACAGCAAGCTGGTACTTTCCAAGCAATTTATGCTGTCAACTTGAGTCTTCCTCCTTTAACCTACTCATTTCCGTGGAGATACGTCAGGGGAGTTCTTGTTCGTGGCAGGCTGTTCCTGGCTATTGTTTTCCTGGAAACATCTTTTTATGGTGTGATTACTGCATGATGGGGGTAAAGAGTGGGGGGACTCCCTGGAAAAGATGCGATCTGGAGGGTGGCTGCATTTACTGGGAAGACCTTGAATCTGTTCCTGCCTGTCCTCTTTCCATGAAGATCTGGGAGCAGGCTGGATGAAGTATTCAGTTGTGCTGCAGGTTAGGCTTAGCTGGAATACTGAATTTTACATTACTCCATGGCTGATTTTTAAGTGTGCCTTTTAGAGAAGTTGTGATGTGTTCCCAACTTAAATAGCCAATACTGTTCTGACAGAAAGTTTCAAGCTCAACTACCAAGTTATTTCTCCTATAGATACTTCTTCCAGAAAGTCTGCTACTTTTAGTTTCTGTTTTTTTATAAAATAATACTAAAAAAGAAAAATAATTTCATCCACTTATTTTCTGCTTTTTCTGCCAAGTTACTGCACTATATCCGAGACCTGCCTGTCCATGGTAGCTGAGAATGTTTGTGAAGGCTGCAGTCAGGATCTGTTGTCAACTTCATGTATCTTTTTTAGTATAATTTTTAACTTGGCAATCAAATGCTGTTCTTCCAAGCAATATATAGACATTACTTTATGCACAGAAATATATCTTTGGGTTTATAATGGGGGAAGTTAAATATTCCTGAAAACTACAGATTTTATCAATATTTCACATATTTAGATACACATGAAGGAATTAAAGGTTAATTTTTTTTTTTTCTGAATTTCCATTTGGATGCTGAAGGATAAATGGTATTATTTTCTCATTTGAGCCCCCTTTTATGTTGTCTTCTCCTTTTAATTCTATCAGTAAGATTTTAGTTCAGCAATGTACAAACTTGACCTGGTTCTTTAATTATGGCTTTAAATTATTTGAATTAGAGCAGTAACTAGTCAGTGTGAACAACCAGTGTTACAAAATAGACATCACAACAGTGTTATATAAGTGAAATAACTGTAAGAACTTCAATTTAGGAACAAAATTGATAACCAATTGTGACATCCTTAAAGTAGAAAATAAAAAATGGACTTTTTCACAGACTATGTCTTCTGTAATGTGGTATATCCCATTGCCGTTGCTTTAGCCAGTCAAGTGTAATGAAGTCTAGTACTTCAATTAAATGAATACCAATGGCCTGTAATTAAAATCAGCTTGAGAATAATGTCAGTTTTACGTAAATTTCCTATTGTACAGTCAGAGTTGTGTGGTATCTCTTCTAGCTTATGATTTCTTGGTTGTAGTTGTTATTGATATTCTGATAATTGGTAAGGTGAATCAGTTTATTAAGAGACCAAAGATATCCACATACGGAAGCATGGGATAGACTTAATTGCAGTTTGGTAAAGAGTTTGGTATTTATCTTCAAATAGTGAGGTAATAATTCTGCAGATAAGTTCTGCTTTTCATTTAGGTACTCTTTTACCTTCTTGTAAAGGTATTTATCTTTTTGAAAATGTAAGAGGAGGAACACCTGCATGCCTAAGTCCAACACTTCTGAGGGAAAAACAATAACATGTGAAGCAGACTTCTGTTTATACGTAGAATCTTTTTGTGTAATTAAAGTCTGTTTTTAATGGGTTCTGTGCTGCAGTTGACCATATTAAGTCTTCTAAAATTAAAAATATTACTAGTTATAGCTGAAAACAAGAGGTAGTTTACTACTTTAAAAATACTCCTTTTCCTGACAATAACTAAGTCCGTTTGCACAGGTGTCAGAAAAAGGGAATTCTAAAAGAGCCTCTACATACCCTGGCAAAGGAGTTGGCTGTGCTGTCTTTCTTGCCTTGTCTGTCTTAAAAAAACCCCAAAAAACCCACTTAATATATTATTTTATAGCTATGCATATAAAGACTTTTTAGTATAAAATGGCAAATTTGACTAGGGGAGGTTGAATGTGTTGAATTTCATAAGTGTAAGCAGTCTAATTTATTTCACGCGGAGTCCTTTGTGTTTCTCTGACTCAAGAACTGTGCTTACACACTGGCTATTTATTCCTAACACTAAATATCCAGTGTGGGAAATTTTGAAGAAAAAACTGTAGTGGTTTCAGTAATCTTTACTGAACCAAAGAACAGCTCCCCCCCAGGTAGTCATTAAGGCTTTTTTAACCATAGTTTGGATTCATGGGCTTTATGAATTGGACAGAATATATTAAAAATGCTGTTAAAATGTTTTTACACACCAGAAAAAGAAGTCCTGTCTCTGACATTTTTGTAAAATTGATGGTTGCATTAAGGTAAACTCTTCGTTCAGGTTTATCATCAGTCTGACTGGGGCTGAAACTTCTAGGAATATAAGACATACCCTGCAGCTTTCTCAGCTCTGTCCATGCTGGCTTTCTGAACTGAATTAGGAAACCAACCCTAGATTTTAGGCTGAAGTAGATTGGATTGGGTCAGCACTCCTCAAAGTTGGTCCCTTTGGAGTAGACTGACCTCATTCCTGCTAGATGGCATGTGGCCCCGGCTCTCTGAGCTGTGTGTGGCATCTCTCCAGACATTCTTGCTCTTTTAGCTCCCTCTCAATTAGCTAGCGTGGAAATATTTTCTGTACTTGCTGGCTAAATTGAAATCAAATGCAGTTAAAGCAGAAGCATTTCTTCATAACTGAAACCAAAAGTACTTGCTGGTGGGGAAACTTCATTATCAGCTTTTATTTCAGTGATATAGTTAATTAATAGAGCATGTGGCATGATGACACAGTTAACTTTTCAAATCAGCTTGGGCCTCAGAGGATTTTAGTTGTGGGTATGTGTCACTGTGTAAGACTGCCCTTCAGTCAACTTGAGAAAGGCTACTTTGTGAACTGCTTCCCATTTTCTAAATGTTACTGAGGCCTTAGTACAAGTTCTTTCAGACTCAGTTGAATAATATTTACGTTAAGAATCCAGAGATTCTTGACAGTAAGTTGAGGATCTGGTTAGATAGTCAGTGAATATTGTTTTGGTTTTTTTTATTAGCGGAAAGTTTAGAGAGAATTGGACCTTCTGTTATATTGGATACTACTGAAGTTGTAGATGCTAAATAGGGTATTTTCACATTGAAATCTTACCCGTGCTGCATTTTTGTGAATTTTTTTCCCAGATTGCAACTTCTGTAATACAACATCTTTGCTCATATTTGAGGCTGAAACATCCACGGTATATAGTTCTTGCGACTTCCAGGTCTTTTGTCTGCTTTTTGGACAAGTTTCCTAAGGATATACTATGGCTATGCTTATTATAGTCTCCTTCTGAAACTTACACAAAAGTTGGTCAGTTTCAGAGATATTTGACCTAGGGTTGTGTTTTCAAAGGTGGTTAAGTACTTGAGTATTTTAATGTATTTTTCTTTATCCAGATGGAGGGAAAATAAAACATTTTAGTTGGTATCCAGATGGAGTGTTAACTCAGTCATTGTTACTATGCTTCTGCCATGTAGTTTGTTGTTGCTTCAGAATGTCCCAGTTTTTGGAACAACTTCACATCTTCCTCTTCAAGGAACCTAATGAGTGAAACAGTCTCATTGCTCCTCCTTTTTAAAGAACTACTTACTGTTTTGTATGTATGTAATGCAGTTTGATAGCTAGCAAAGTTTTGGGGTGATTGTGTGCTTGCTTTTTAAAGTGTTTTCCATGCTGTATTACTTGTGTGTGTGTGACAGTGCAATGTATTGAATTTTTGGAATTAGGTGCTGCTTTTGGTAGCTGAAAATAGCAAGTAAGACCAGTGTAAGTTGGGTAGCTATTGGTATGCAGATAAATAGTATCGTGGCAAAAGATTATCCTTGTAGTCATTACACTGACTGTGTATTCAGTGTTGAATAGTTGCAGTGTAGAATTTATCAAGTATTCTCTTCACAGGGTAACTATTAAAAGGGGCTATTGACAAGAAAACTTGCTCAATAAATCTGGTGTTCATCCAGGGTCTGAAAAGAAAGTTGAAGTTGGGAATAATGGGTATAGTTTCCAGGTTCTGGGAAGGTTTATCTTCTGTCCTGTTCTTGCTTCACTTCATTTCCTGTGTTCTTTTACCTGTTTTCCCTTGTTCTGATGCCTATCTCCTCCCATGCTGCTGCGTACCTGACTTTGCTCCTAATCTCCCTCAACATTTGCTTCGGTGCCTGGGTACAGTGTAGAGGAAGGGGGAAAGTGAGAGAGGCTATTTGGTCTTAATCTTGGGCCTGCTTCCATGGTGATCCCAGCAAGCAAGGGGAGAACATCTTGCTCAGCTCTGCAGCTGGAATGCCACATGCCTCCTGTGCATCTGGTTGCCTGTATTTTGAGGGATGGTGCTTGTTTTGGTGCAGGTGGAATGAATCTTCAAAGAAACTGAACTCTAGCAGCTGTCTAGTAGTCTCCTTGCACAGATGGCTTCCTGAATTATAATTAGGTGAAATCTGCAAGAATGTTAAGAGACTGCAGAAGGTGTAGGGCTGACACTAGAATAACCTCCTTAGATTCATGTTCCTTCCCCAAATTAGGGGAGGTTCTAGAGCTCTTTGGTAAAGAATCTCTTATAGGAATCTTGTCATGTGCAAATATCTTCCCTGCCACGTCCTCAGAAAAATTGAGTTATTTTGGCTTGAAATTAAAAGGTCAGCCTAAGCTAGAGGTGTAGTAGGGAAAACTTGTAGAAAATTATAAAAACATTGCCAATTTAAGTCCTGTTTTTAGAAACTTGTGTTAGAATTTAGCTGCAGGAAATGTACAAATGTTACTGCCGGTGGAGATGCTAGTATGTGGTGCCACCCATCCTTGTGTTGCCACCAATGTCAGATAATTACCTTGGGGTCCATGAGCTTACTGTTGGTAGAAGAAACCAATGCTTGTGCTGCCTCCTGTAAGCAGAACTATGCAGCTGTATGAAAGCTCAGCTTGGAGTGTTGAGTGAACTCATCCACAAAATAGTTTGATTCTTTTGAATGCATTTGCAGAGAAACCTCTTCAGTCCTGTACTGACACTATTTAGGGACATCCTACAAATAAAGCTTAATAGTAACACTTCCTTTGTCCCTGACAGGTTTTTGTTACCACTAAGGACAGTAGTAGGTACAATCTTTTAAGGAAAAAAAACCCCAACATTGTTATACTGGCTGCTGATTTGCAGCTGGGATTGTGGGGTTGAGGTACTTGGAGAGGGTGGATAACTGGGAGTTCATTTTTAGTTTGTGTGCGCTTTATTTTTTAGGCTTAGGTTGATGACTAAGTGTGCATGAGGTGGTATTAAATCGAAGAGTTTGGACAGCAGAAGATTGTTATGCCAATTTTTGCCTGTGTGATGACAACTTTTATTTTTTTACGTTTTTCCTACCTTAGTTCTGAACATGAAGACCCTCTGGGTTTCTGAAGGGAAACTGGAATGAGGCAACGTGAAGATATGGTGAAGGAGTGATTAGAAAGCAGAGGAAAATATGAATGAACAGTTTGGAAAGTGTCAGTGCACAGGCTGGCAAGAAGTTGAATGTCTCTGACTGTAAAAAGCTAGAGGAATAAAAGCAAACAACTAGATCCGAGGTCAGATGAGGGTGGTTTCAGTTGAGCGCAAATTAAGGAGCATTTGTGGTTAGAAGTGGAAAACGGCGTCTCCTGGAATTTGAGTTAAGCGAAGAAGTGTGTGCAGAAGGGAGGTTTAAGGTTGGGACACAGTTACTGAAACAAGTGGAAGGGCTGAGGATGAGTAGTTGGATGCTGCAGCTTGTAGCAAAGGTTCTTGTGGAGCAGAACATGTGTGGTAAGAAAGTTGCACTGCAAGTTGCAACTTTCATTTTTAAGAAGTTTTGATTGTGCACAGCAGTAGTAGGTTTTGGCTTTTAAAGAAGAAAAAAAACCCCAGCCACAAAACAACTAACCCTGAAAGGGGCTTTATGTGGGTTGTGATGAGGCTGGTTTTCACTTTTCACAGTATGAATGCAAACATTTATTTGTCTGGACACACACACCATGACACAACACAACCAATGAATACACAAAGGGAATACTTGGTTGACTCTGGTCATTGGCTTGGTAAATGGATATGAAGCTTTTTTTTGTGTTTTGTATTTTCTTGTTGATCACTAATAATATACTTTTCAAGTCTTGGTTTACTTGCGTTAAATGGATATTCTTAGCTTGATACAGCAGGTGAAGTAAGCATGCAGGATTGAGACTTTGTTAGAAATAGTAGGAGTTGCTTTACAACTGAAGAGTGAAAGTCTGTAGCATTGGCAGACTCTTTTGCCTGTTCTGACAGTGATTGTGACTCTACTTAGATTTTTGTCTATACATTCATTATGTAGGGCTGCGAAGAATTTCACAGATGCCATACGTCTCAAATTGCTCTGAACTGAAATAACATGTTGACCTTTGTTTTCCTTGCTAGTAGTTTTAAGACTTAAGTTTTCAGTGCTTCAGGTGCTTTGGCAGGAAGCCCTAAGAAAGAAAGATGTCTTTACCACCCTCTCCACCTCCACTAGAATTAGAGAAGTACTTAATTGGTAATGGGATGACACCTCTTCCTGGACAATGTACAGGTAGTCAAATTCTTAACAGACCTGTTTGTTTATGAAGTTATCCATATTTGAAAAAAACCCAGATATTTGCATGTGCTGTATTTGGATGAGTAAATGTCTGAGAAGAGGCAGACCAATGAGAAGTGACAAAGGAATTGCTTGCATGGATGGATCTTCAAGTGAAATGCTACACTGAAATAAGTCCATTTCTGAAAGAATTCATAAGTTCCTTGGTTGCTTACAAACCTGAGGGAGCATGGTTGCTCTGAAAGGTTCTTCTGAATAAAGCTGATATTGAATGAATACTTTGTGCAGTGAAGTCTGTATGTTGATGCAAATGTATCTGGTGGTTTTCTGACTTGCTGACTTTGATGTTGGCTGAAATTGGTTTGTTCTGCTGCTGAAAATCTATCAGAACAGCATCATGTAAAAAATTACAGTGAGTTGCTTAATACTTGTTAGAAAGCGAAAACCTATTAAAATATGGGCAGGGAGGAACGGGGAATGGGAGACTGAGTGGTAGAGGGAATCCTTCCTATGGAGATGTATGGTGTTGATGGTTTCTTCGGAGTCACTGTTGTGTTTTATTGAGGTTATTTTTGTTTGCTAACATACTCTGTGCTTTGTTCTTTCTTCATTACTTTGCAGTTCTATGTTACATTTGAATTTTTTCTATATACGTTGTGCTTTACATATGCTGGATGCTGCTTCTTTGTTCTGTTATCCCCCAAGCTGTTTTTGCCCAATTCTCAAGGTTGGTTTCCTTTGACCAATAATTAGTTGGTAAGTTGTTTATAGCCTTGAGGCCTCTGATGGTATCCTGTACCTTTATTGTCAAGGCCTCTGCTGTCGTTCTGCACTTGTGCTCCTCTATGCAGCTTTTTATTCTGGGGTCATGGTAATTCATTCCCTACAGAATAACTACTTGTTATTGATATCTATTAGCTACAAAAATACACACACACACACTCTGTTATTTGTATATACAGTCTGTGTGTGCACATGTACTTATGTATAGCTTTTACTTAGCTTTGGACAGTTGTGTGATGTAACACCTATTTTAATATTTATATATAAAATACACACAGCTTATATGTAAGTAATATTTAAATATAAAAATTTGCATATATATGTTATATATTACATATAAATATATGTAAAACCAATAGGTGTTACATCACACAATTGTCCGAAGCTAAGTAAAAGCTATACAAATTAGGTAAGTCACCTGGTCTTTAGATAACTACTGTTAGAGTTGGACAAGCTAAAACCATGCTCCAGGCAGGCCAAGACAAGTTCAGAGGCCTGGTTATTAGCTTAACGTGAGGCCCATGGCTTTTTACAAGCAATGCCAGCACCTTGTTTATGGGGTTACACGGTTCCTTTAAGAAAATGCAATTATAGGTATCCCATCTTTGACTTGCAAAGTTACAGTTATCAAAAGGTTCATGCATAAGTGAATACAGAGAATAATTCTGCTCAGCTTTATTTTACTAGCTGACTATACTAAAATTACGTATTCCTTTCCTGCAGAAAGGTATATGTAGGGGCCTTGGATTGGCAATGAGATTTTTAGAACATGAACTGATCTTAAGTTATCCTGACTGATTACAAGTTTACCCTCTGTTGAATATATAGCAAAAAGTATCAGGCGTTCCACATACCAGTAGAAATGGCAAGCAGAGGCCTTATGTCTCATTTCTAAGGAGCAGGGAAGAAATCTATCTGAAGGAATGGTGTCATATTGCTGCTTGGAATCCTTGTCCTTGGAGGCAGATCCTCTAGACAGCATTGATGTAGGCTCTTGAAGTGCCATCAAATATACTTAATTTAGGAGATGTTGTAAGAATTTGTTTGCTTCTGCAGTTCTGCTGTTCTTTCAATTACTGCGTTGTGGTTTTTAGTGAACCTGGAACTCCCTTGTGAAGTAGATTTGGGTTTCAATTTATATTCAGTAGATAACTTTCTTGTTTGCTTTAAGAGTGAGAAGTTTTAGCTTCTAGTGGATCACATTACTGGTGAATGAGCCTGTTCAAAGAACAAAACTAAGATGAGTGGAGAATACAAGGAGGGAGGGTGGGGAATACACCAGCAAACTGCTTGTAGTTGGTCAACTTCTACTGTAATGAATACTGAAAAAAAACTGTGTTTGTCACCACTGCTTAGCTTTTCACATTACTAATAAGGTAAGAAAAATAATTTTCTTTTTCATGTCTTGAGCCCTCCTTTTCAGAACTGGTGGTTTGTCACTTGCTTTGTATAGACTTTTATTCTTGTTGCCATCAAACATATTGCTGATTTGGCTACTTAATATGGTTTTAGTTGTAAGCTGACGTAATTCCAGGATGATTTTCTGTGTTTTCTACCATTCATCACTTTTTGTCACTTTGGCTTTCCTGGAACTTTGTGTTCCTATTTTTTGTCAGTCAGCTGTTCTTTCAATATTCTCCCTCTAGTTAGAGATGTTCCCCATCTGTGTTTCTTTTACTGTTGTGTAGTATCTGATCCAAATTATTTTTCTGTAACTTAGTTTTTTCTACCTTAGTTTGAGATCTGTTCTGTCTTGGAATTAATATGGGAGGAAGGGGCTGGGACATGAGAAGAGCACATCTAGCTTGAAGAGGGAATCTAACCATAAATGTAACTAAAAAAAGTAGTATTTTACTACCTGCTGTTTGTAAGAATTAGGGAAATGTTAGAACTTTTCCTATGGTAATAATGCATCCACAGATTAATATGACTTCAGTAGATATTTAAGTGTGTTCATGTGATGAAATATTTTTGTGAGCTGATACGTAGCAGTAGACCAGAAGAAATTTTTTAGGTTGAATTTAATACGGCCTGAGTTTCTGGCTTTAAAAAATGTAAATGTCCAGCACTTTTTCCTTGTGGACCTAATGCATTCAGGGTGCATATACAGCTTATACTTGTAAGTACTTCATGTTTGCATTCTGAATAGTAAAAATGCAAATATGTACTTTTAACTTTTTTTTTAAAAAGTTGTTATCATATAGATACCAAGTTCCTAGAAACTTTTTTTTTTCCAGATTTGGAGCAAGTTCAGGATAAACAGAAACTAATAACCATATTAAGTGGTGTATAGATTTCTGGCATCTTTCAATAGTAAGTCTGTTGTGGTGTCCTTCATAGTGAAGTGAAGAAAATGTATGGGAAATGTGCTTTTTGAAACAGGTCATTCTGCAGTATAAATAAATGGCTACCTCCGCTGGCAGGGCCTTAAAAGAATAGTAGCAGAACTGAGAATCGGTGCCCTAGATTTCTGTTGCAAAACAGTTGCACAAATAACCCCTTCCCATAAATAATGTAGTGATCTTCCTGGCTTGGTTGCTGTGGATTGCAGCTATAGAGTCAACTTAAGTGGCTGCCTATTTTATACAAAGTACTCCCTATTGGGGGGGGGGATCTTTACTTGGTGTGCTTGATTGATGTATTAATGTTAATGCAGCTACAAGACAAATTTGTAGCTGAGGGGAACAAATGTGAAAGATAGATTTAAAGGCAATTTGTATCTCTTAGGCTGTTTTGCTCTTGTATATCTAGGTCACGTAACATCTTCCGCAACCCTCACTGTTATTTCTTCCAATCAGCAGCACTAACAGCAAGTATGACTTTAAAAATTAATGTAAGCAGTTGATAGGAATTTGACTCTTGCTCGGAGAAAAGATACAAATGGAATTTGAGAATTGCAGTTTTCTGAACTGGTAGAGAGCAGGAGTGCAATGTCTATATATATATTAAAAAAAAAAAATCTAGGACTGGAACACCAGCAGCAGTACGACTTCTCTTATTTGTGTGGTCTTTCTTTTGCAGTGCAGCTCTATAAAGGAATTAGTTATTGTGCCTCTTATTGACGCTGGGCAGCTGCTGAAAAGCTACAAGGTTCTGCAGATTAGAGTCCTCCTTATTCATGGCTGCATCCTATTTACTTCTTGGGCTAACTGTGTCTGTGTTTGTCTTCTATGAAGTTGGTGTAACTAAAAACATGAGTTTACAACTCCTGTTTAGCAGACTTTCACTTCAATGAAGAGACTAAAAGCTTTACAAGACAACTTCATTTGTCTGCCCTTCCCTCAGCCTATACCTTTTCAGATTTATTTACTTATTTGTTTTAATATGAGTGTTTATGGATGTGATTACAGTTGTGGTAGCAAGTTTCATATGCTTATACTTCATAGAAACACCTTTGATGTTTCTTCAGATGGTTATTTTTATTGGTGCTTCATGTAGTGGATAGGATATCAATAAAAAAACCCTAATGCAGCCAGATTCTTGTTCCCCAGAAGTTTCCAGCTGAATCTTCAGGTTTATAGAAAAAGCTGTTTATTAGTTCATAACTATGACTTGTAATTCATCCTGTTAAAAGTTTCATCCTATTTCTGTTACTTAGACTGAAAAAGCAGATGATGACCCATCCTGATCAATCTCCTTTTTCCTAACTTCTTGCAACTTTTCTCTCTTGCTGATTTCATCAATATACTTCTATTTCTGTGGTCATTTAATTAAAACATATTTAACATATTAATTAAAACACAAAAAGGACCTTCTAATATTGCCTTTGAACAGTAGATTTCAGATAACCAAAGGCTCTATTAGCTGAAATTATGTATAACATAACTTGAAGCATAGACCCCCATCCCTTCCACTATCCCACTGCAGTTATTCCATGTGCTTGTGCTGTTCCTGCTGCAGGTCATGCTGCTGGGGTCAGTGGCAGAAGCCCAAAGTGAATGGGGCACACATAGGCTCTGAGGTGATGGGGTGCAGAGAGTGAGTTGTGTGTCCTGTGGGGAGATTCATGTGATCTTGGTGATACACCTTCATCTATAGTAGGTAGATAAAGTAGCAGGTATCAAATTTGTTTTGCAGGAGGAAGATGGTGTTAAAATCGGAATGTTATGGTAACTATAAAGCCTAACCTCTCAATTCTTTCACATCTTTAGATATTCAAGAATTTTATGAAGTGACCTTATTGGACAATCCGAAATGCACTGATCGCTCTCAGACATCTGAACCAATACAGCCTGTGAATACCTGGGACTTCTCCAGCCTTCCAAGCACAACAGTGACATCAGAAACACTGCCAAGCAGCCTTAGCCCAGGTGTAGAGGTATGATACAAAAATCTCTGTCTTATTTTTCTTGTTGAGACTATTAGCTCAACATTGTTCTCTACACTTCCTTAATTTCCTTCATTTTATAAAATATTTATTTCCATAGAAAACTTACATTATTAAGATCAATAGTCATCGGGGATTTAATTATTGAAATGTTTAATAACAGATGTGTGCATTCTGCTTTGTCAAAAATTTATAAACTCGTTTGTCAAATATACCATTAAGTGACCATTAAATTGGATTTATGCTCTGAATTTGGAACCTCACTACTGACAGGCTTAGTATTCTTATACTCATCCATACTGATGATTCTTCAGTCATTACTTCATTAAAAATTTGGGAAATCTGAAGCTATATCTTTCTGATAGTAAACTTTTCAGTCTGTTCATAAGAAGTTCTCTGCTACTTATATAGCTGTGTCCTGGAAGGACTTTTTTTGGAAAACTACACGAATCCAGTTGTCACTCGTGAGTGGTGAGGAAACCAAGCAGGGAAATGCACACTGAAGTATATTTTCACTAAATCAAGATCTCTCTGCCCAAGTTAAAGTTACAGTGTTGCTTGAATTTATTTGCATCAGACCTATTAATTGTCCCCAGAGAGGTGAACTTTGTTTCAAGTGTGCCCTCAATACTGATGGCATTGGAAAAGGTGTGCAAGCTTCACAGTAATCGCTGAAGGCAGTGTGCTGCGATGACAGATTTTCATGAAATGGTAATAGAGCTCAGAAAGAGCACTGGGAGAGATGAGCAAAAGGACTAGTGCTTGCAGCCTGCAGGGAAGCTTGGGAGCTTGTACTACCCAGCAAGATAAGGTGGTTAGGATGTCTTACTGAGTGAACACTATCAGAGGCTGTTTGGACTGTGTAAAAAAAAGTGCACTTAGGTGCAGAACATAGGCAAGTGTGTGATGTGCTAGTGAGTTTGTGCAGTTAAAAAAGG
>VYZV01002399.1:58561-109566 GCA_013401275.1 Pandion haliaetus | reverse complement strand
TATGTTTGTTCTGTCTTACACAAACATAAACTTTGACTACTATAGCTACTTCCCATTGCAGTTTGCATGTATAGCTCATTGCTTAAGTACCTGCATCCTCCTGGAGAGACATAGCATTTACTGGCAACATTTGCATTATCGATTAGTATAGGCATTAAGTGAGGATTTGTAGATGGAAATGGCTGGTGCCCAGGACAGATGTCCACACTATACATGTTTCAGGAGGTTTTACTTCAGACTAGTTCCAGTTCAGTCTAGTAGACAACATGTCCGTCAGGGGTGGGAGCTCATTTAGAGCTCTCTTGGAGTGCATTTCTCATTTTAGTTTCAGCCAAAAGGAATATCCTTTGCATGTTCTGAGACCACTCAGTGCATTAAGTGATGATTTGTGGGAGATTTCCTTCAAGGTGTAGCCCTGATAATTAACTGTAGTTTAGTTCACTGAAATGCTAATGTAGACATAGCATAGTAAACCAAATGATAAATTAAGAGCACAAAACATAATTACGCTTCTAGCTACAGGAGTTACACAGAAAAGTTTTTCCAGAGAACATTTCCTTCTGTACTACTGAGATGGCTGCAGATGAACTTTATTAACTAGTTATTAAGTAATTGATTTTGTCTAAAAATTCAAGGGGGAAATATCTCAGAAACATGATTTTACCAACATGACTGAGTGTCTGAGATGCTGTTTTTCTCACAGTCTTCATACTAAATATCCTGTGTAGGAGTAGGATAAGATTAAGAAAGTAATTTCATAATATTATAAAGTGAAGCAAAAAATGATTACTAGACAGTATATATTCTATATCTGTATATAATGTAAAAAATGGTTATGTGGTAAGATTTCATGGCACAACCCCTATTGCCCTTGAGTAATTCTTAAAGGTGATGTGTTACTGAGCACAGAAAGGTCAAGGTTGCCACTCCAGCTCTACTTAATGAGTTCACAGTAAGGTGTTATACTATGGACAAAGAATGGTTAAAATTCAAGTTAGAATTGCACAATTATAATGTCTTTTATTTCAAAGACAATTATATTTTTTCACCATTTATTGTAAGTGACTAAAACTGAAAAGTAATTTTTTGAAGTAACAGCTGTTTGAGGTTTCATTTGAAATATGAAGTTTCTACATGTATACAAGCTATGGTTGTTATTGCAAAAATAGGATTCCTTTGTGATTAAAATGAATATTTTCCACTGAGGAGATTTATGTCTATGAGCTAGTAATTTATGCAGTGTAAGTAAAAATGAGCCTTTGAGGTTTTCTTTTGTTGTAATAATTTACAAAGATAACCACAACAGACTGTAAAAATTTGGTGAGCCTGAAAATACCTGTAACAAAGAGAGAAAGAAAATTTGTTCAATTGCTTGGAACATTTTGATCAGAGAAAATTTCCCAAATAAGTCTTAGGGAATTTGGCTGCTTTTTGCACAGAAATATATATAATTAACACATTTTTACCAATGTAGTTCTAGGCCTTGGTAGGCGAGGCTTCAATATGGAGGCAAAGTTTATTTATCACAGTGAGAACAACATAGTTAGTTCATCTCCTGGAATAGGTATATGAAGCAAATGAGGTAGAATGGATCTCTGATGTTAACTATTTTTGTAATAAAGCCAAAACATAATCCTTCTTGTGAGGATTCATGCAAGTGAATAGCATTCCTAGCTCAACATGGATTTGAGTTTGTTTGGGATCTAGATTTAGGGAAAAAAAAAAAGAATTCTAGAATATTTCTGTATTTTTGTTCATGGATAGCATGAATCAATGATTATAGCTGAATTTTTGTCTCTATGGACTAATAACAGACTTTGTCCTCTAATATAGACAAACAAAATACCAGTTAGATGAGAGATGTATTATGCAGAACAGGACTGGATTTCTATCACACCTGTGAAACTATTAGACCATTGGTATTTCCTGCATAATATTTGACATCACCTGCACGATTCTTGAGTTACTGGTGTGTATATAGCTGTAAATATAATTCTAGCATAATTTGTAAGGTAATTTCTTAATTTATAAACTGCACGACATTTACTCTTTGGATTATTTTAAAAACTGCTCCATGATGGATTTCTTTCTAAAAGTGAGCTAGATGGCTAGTATTTTGTGGCTTAATATGTTAATATAATGTACTGTGATTTATTCTAACATCGTCTGAGAGACTGAAATACGTAGAGTAGGATACTGTGTATTTGTCCATAGAGTAGTTATTAAATAAATGCTTGAGTGATGTGTTCGTTCTCCCATACTAACACAGGTCTAACATTGTACAAGCTGCAAAATGAGTATGAAAGTGTTACTTTTTAGCTTCCAAAGAACTCATGTTTTGGGGCATGCCCACAAACCTGGGAAGTTTTGAAGTCAACTGCTTCTTTGTAAAAGAGACACTGCAAACTGATTGCTGGAAGAAACATTTCCATAAAACTCAACACGTAGTCTTGTCCTCACACTGTCTTTCAAGAAATGCTCTCCACACAGCACTTGAAGACTCCTTTGACTGTTTTTATGCTAGAAAGTATGACTTGTTTTTTCACTCAGGAGGACAGCATGGCTTGTACCTATATGACTAAACTCTCTCCTTTCCCAATACCAAATACCTCGACAGTATTGCCCATTTAGAAAAACTGCTGGCTCATCCTGTCTTCCAAACTGTGCTCAGGTATCATCTGACACACATTAGAACTGTGCCAGCGAAATTGCTAGAAATGGAACAGTATGGGTGTTTCCATGTCAGTGCTTGAACTTGTGACATAGCTTTTTCTAAGTTACTAATAAAGGCATAGCCTCTGTCTCCTGAGCCCTCAGATATATCTAAAGATATTGTGTTGCTTAGAAACACTAAGGAGGAAAGAATGATCTATTTACTCATTTCTTTATTTATTTATCATAAAGGAAATGATCTTTCAGATAATTTTTTCTTATCGCTAATTTGACTTTTCTCTCAAAAAAGTCAGTCTCCAGTACAGCCATTTTTAAATGTGCAAGAGGAAGGTTTTATTATCATAGCATTTTCTATGGATTGCATGTGTGCTAAGCCTGACCCTTTGGAAAGTCCCATTCTCCACCTCCTTATAATGAGTTTTCTCTTCTTGCCCTCCTTAAAGGTTAGCTAGTCAATTCACAGTCTGACACATATGCCAGCGTGAGCCACTATGTCTTCATCTCCTAGCATCAGTGCTCAGAGGACAGAAGGCAGCATAGCAGCTCTTTGGGGGTCACAATTCAGTATGAGTCACTTGTTTGGGATTTATTTTATTGTATTCACAGGTTTCTTTAAAAAGTCCTGAATAGGTTTTCCCTTCTGTTAGTCCAGAGAAGCATAGATGTCACAGAGACAATACTTAATACATATTTATTCTGTTATTTTTTCCACCCACTACTTACAGTTTTGCTGTACAGCACATTTTCCTTTTATCGATCTTATTTGTATGGGACAACAACTTGGTTTTGGAAATACTGATTACTGACTCCTATATGGCTGCCTAAATAAGAAAAATGAATGATGAACTTTTAATGATGATATTTTTACACAAACCGGCAACTCCCTAGAAATACGCAGTCCTGTGGTTTTCATTACATCATTTCCCACTGAGAACAATTCACACCTTAATTTCCAGCCACATTTCATCAGATTTTGCCCCAAATGAACAGTTATTTCCACTGGTGAGCTGTTACCATGTTCATTCTCCTAAGTGGTATTTTCAAATTATCCCTTTGTACATAACTCACCAATTAACAGATAATTCTAGTTATTAAGGGTTCATTCAAGGGGTTTGTTCATTCTTTAGTTCAAGCCTTTTTGTTAGTAATATGACACCTCATTGATATATTTATATAAAGGCAGGTTAGGCTAAAGACTACTCCTCAAGCTTCCTCAGAAAAAAATCCAGTGGAGAATCAGAGCTCTTTATAATCACAGGCAATATCTACAATTAACCATGTCTGAGTTCTCATCTGAGCTCACCATATGCGGCTCCCTACACAAGGTCTTTAGTTTGCCTGGGATGCCTGTTGCATTCACTTTCATTCTTTCACACCATTCCTCTAACATCATTACCTCACTTTAATCATGCGCACCCCATACACCTGTGATTTTCCACTATGTTCTCCATAAGGACCCCTACCTCCACCCACCTCTCAACATCCATGCTGAATTTGCTGCAAAAGCATGTTGTTGCTGGAAAAGAAAATAAGAGCCATCACCAGGAGCAGAAGTCTTAGGCACATTTGCAGAGTCTGTGATAGATCCTTAATCACCAGAAAGTATAAGAGTGCACAGGTCTCCAGCCAGTGAGAATTATTACTCAAGGGTGGACTGCTGTTGTCCTTGGCTGTGGACTTGGATTCCTGTGCTACTGATCTTTATCCCTCACCTGGATTTGGCAGGAAGCTTGGCATACACTGCATACGGGTGACGCTGTCATATCTCCTTTTCCAAAACCCTTACTCTACCCTCTCCCCAGCAAGGAATGACCACCACTGACACCAGCTATCTCCCTAACACCGCCAATACAGGGTGAACCTGGTGCAGCTGCGCAGCAGTTAAGGGCCATTGCCACTTGCCTTGCAGGTCAGTCAGTTGAGGAAATATTTTCAGTCAATTTATTATTTGATTCCTAGAGAAGGTGGAAATGAACTCCCTGCAGTAAGGATGAATAACTATTCAAACTTATCATGACACTTCAAAGCATGGAATGACACAGTGTGCAGTAGAGGTCAATAGCTATAGCACACATCAAAGTAATGCTTCATCTCCTGCAAATAAACGAAGCTATGGTTAAGTGAGATATGAGTAGATCTTGTCACTGTAGCAGAGTCCAGGTTCCTCTGCTATTGCATTGTTTATTGCAAGGTCAGGTCAACTTTTCTTCAGCTTCTTACTTCTAAACTTAGTACTCCAGATGGTCTTCAGGGCCTTCTTAGTATATGAGTAACAGTGCTTCCCACTGATTCTGTAAAATGCATCTGTAGTTTAAGGTGTGCTTCAAAATATTTTCAGGAATCTGCCTATAGCATCTTCAGAGAAAAACATTTTAAATCTTAATCTAATTCAGAAGCTTAACTCAAAAATGCCCAGCTGACCTTTCTCTCCAATGTAAGACAAGTTACTTCCAAAAAATAACCCTTATCCTAAACTTGGGCTGGTGTTGACTGTGATCAGGAATTTATGATTTCATACTGGAAGGATGGGTCCTGTGGCAATAATTCGAATTAGGATTAGGTTTAGATTACATTTTCATAACACAAAATCTTGAAGAAGCCAGTTAATTCTTTTCTGCCTGCAAGAGTTTGGAATAGAGCTGGAGTCTGCTGTCAACACTTTTTTTTTTTTTTTTTACTTGTCTATAGTTCTTCTTGTCATAATTACTCTTATGCTGGGGGTTTGCAAATCTAAAACTGGGGTCTAGTTTTGTCTTTGAGACTGAGCAGCCTTCAGTGAGAAGACTGAAGAGAAGTCTGGAGTCAATTGTGGTCAACAGCTTATGTTCCCTTCACTGGATGGGTGGTTCCCTTGGCTAGAATTATTTTTAAGGGTAAGGTTATTTGGGGGAATGTAATGACTGAAGAACCCATTCCAACATCTGGTGCTTTGCCCTCAGAATAAGGAAAAAAGAGTTGTTTTAGGCCAATACTTTGTGCTCATTTTTTCTTGTAATTTTTTCCATGACCTTGGTTAAGTTCAGCTTTTATGTTTGGGAATCTACAGTCTGAAGAAGGCAATTAAATGCTGGATGCTATGTGTCTCAAGATAAGAAGAAGGATGTTAAAGACAGTTAATGCTTTGTGTCCTGTTTCTTGAGAATTGAAATCCCTGACCATTACTGGGTTTAGAATTAGGGCTGGACTCAGGATTTGAGAGTTGGAAAGTGAAGAGCTCCCTTTAATGCTTGAAGCTGCATGCTCTTCAGTATTAGGAAAGGGAATAGTATTACCTGTGTATTGTGTCTTTTTTTTTAAATTTTTTTTTTTTCAGTCTTGTTTCTATCTTTTCTTTTTGGGTTTCATTCCTGAGCAACAATTGTAAGTTACGTTCAGGAAAGCGTAGCTTGGGGTCAATATTAATTTTATGGCTTGGATTGTCCTCAGGTTGAGGTTTGGGATGGTTTGAGAATTTAGATGTTGCATATTTCATTTTGTTTCTGGAGGATTTGGGAACTTAGGTTTCAGAAAGTGGCTTGTATGATTGGGGTCTATATGTTTTAGTCTACAGTGAATGCTGACAGCCAGGGTAAGGCTAGGTTTAGACTTGATAACATAGAGATTGAAGATACTGCTCAGACTGTGTGGTCCTAATAGCTGGAATTGCTAGCCATGGGCTACAATTGAATTATGGTTAGGGTAGACAGTGTAAAGTATGAAGAGCCATCTTGCTTATGAGATAACGTAGGACCTTCAGAGGTTAGTGCCTATCCTTACCAGAACATGATTTTCTTTGCTGTAGTTACTTACAGTTTAGTTGAGAGTTAGATATAAAAGCTGGGTAGAGCCCAGGTGAATTCCCTGCCTCAGGACACACGGAGTTAAGGAGAAGACTGATATCATGGAAGTCCATGTGTTATTTCCTCTCTCACCTGTAGACATTCGTTCCCTAAATTATTGAAAGGTACTTGTTTGTTACCAGTTCATTTATATTTATATAATGTAAATAAAGATATGTTTTGTCAAACAATCAGTTTGTACCTTGCACAAATGTTAATTCAATTCTGTGATCCTTTTGGGAGGTTAGCTGACCATGTCTCATTAGCTTATTAGTATAGACACAGCCCAGGTGTCCTTCCTCCACAAGAAAAAAACTGCTTTCCTCTTCCCATCTGTTAGTGGAAACAGATGCTATGTACAAAGTTGTGATAATTGCTTTAAGAAATAGTTAAAATAAAAACAAGAATTTGAAAATGGAATTTAGAAGGAAAAACCCCCCAAACCTTCAACAAAAGTAGATGCAGACAATGGTTTAAGTGATAAGCCTGTCAGCAATTTCAGTTTTAAGTCACAACACAAACTAATCCATGATCCATGAACTACACTCAAGGTGAATGAAAGTCACTCATGCAGGCAAGGTAGGGCTTATTTTATTGCAAGTTAGACAATGTCTCCAAATATGTGTTATATTTAGTAATGAAGAATGTAAATGCAGATTAATTCCAAAGGCTTCGATGGAATGGTGTCAAGCATGAAAACCAAAGCAGAGCTTGGATCCAAAAGTCTATCTGTGATAACAGTGATCAGAATAATAAAGGCAATCTCTTTCATTACATTCTGATAAAACACATGGTGAGGACTTGTTTTGGTTGGAAAATTGCAGCAGTTTACCCACAAGACTGCAAATGCAGACTTTTAAAATACCAGGAGCCAAATGCATTCTTCTGAAAGAATACTTACTGTAGTATATAGGGTGTAGCAGGGAAGTTTATTTTGCCACTGCATTTCTTTCATCTTGCTAGTGCTTTCACAGCCCCATTTTTTCCTTTTGTTTCTTTCAGTCATGAGGTCATAAACCAAGATTTATGATGACATTAGTCTTTTGCCACATAATCATTGCTATGTCCTGGCTTCAGCCTTGTGGGCTAAACATGAGCAGCTACGAAAAAAAATTGTCTGAAAGATACTGCATCCTTTTTAAAAGAAAAATATTTTTAGTAATAAGTAAATGGGAAAAGTTAAAATAAAACCAGGTAAATATTAATTGTAGGATGTTTGAAAATGCTATTTATCTAGACACATTATAAAATTTTTGTTTTGATAAGGATTATTCTGCAGGATTATTAACTTTTCACTATGTTATTCCTGAAAGATTGAAGTCTATGTTATTAAGAATATAGAAAACCTGTGACTGTGCTAAGAAGTTTATGCAGAGGACAGCAGTGAAACCACCCTCATATTAGCTGTATTGAAATTCATGTACTTTTGTGTTCAGTGGTCATAGTGTTTGCGCATCCCTAATTGTTAGATATGCTGACAATGACCCTGAGCAAAACCAGCATTTTTGGAATTTTTATGGAGTGTTTGAAAACTTGAGTTACTATGAACTTTATGTAACAACATTTTCAAATTCAGGGTCTATGAAATGTAAAAGTTCCAGAAAGCTGTCCAGGATAGAAATCCAAGTCTCTGGATTATGGTGTAGGAATTATGCTGAATTTCTTTGAGTGGAGATGACAACATATATATATAAGATTTAATAATAAGTCAGTCTGAATAAACACCCATAAGTTAATGCATTCAAGAGCAAATCTATAACTACTATGTCTTTCTAGTCTCAGCAAAGGTATTTGAGTCAGTCAACTTGGTACACTCCTTGAACAGTCTTATACACAGAGAAACAAATGTATTTTCTGATATATTTTGCTAATTGTTATGAAATAATCCCAGAGTCAGCCTCCATCTCAAAAAAAGAAAAAAGAGAAAAGGAATTTTTCTTTCAGATCAAAATCATTGTGTATTACTCACCCTTCTCATGAGCAACAGTGGCAGTGACAGAATGTTACATTCTTATTAAAACCAATTAATTAATTGATGGAAAGGGTCATTGTCAGAGAAATATAATTTTGTTAAATATGAAAATTTTGACAAAAATGCTAAGGATGAAAAAAATTCACGCAGGAAAAAAAAGTGTGCTGTCCTGCCAGCTTAACTGGCAGGTTCCTAGGGTTCCTGAGCTCTTACCGTGTCCAGCTTCATAGTGATATTTTCGTGAAGGTTGTGCTCTGGTTGACAGTGCAAGGGCTTTCAGGTTCAGAGCTTCTCTGGCACCCTCTATTGCAGACTGACTCCAAGTTAGGAAGCCCACAGAGATTTAGCTGGCACGTCCAAGAGCCTCCCTGAGCAAGAATTTTCAGGATTGTTGAGGTTTCCTTTCCAAGGCTGAGAAATTACCAGACCAAAGTGGTGAATCTCTGCTGAGTGGTGATGCCTAGTGTACCTCTTCATGATGCCCACTAGGCAGTACTGGAGTAACATACTTTCATAACGTCTGCTTGAGGCAGGATGGGAAATGGACTCAGGAGAGAAGACGTGGTGCTGCTCTGTAAGTTTTCCGAAGTGGCTGCTCGTTGCCCAGCCTGTCATAATACTATGAATTAAAAGGGATGGTGGTCACAGAGGAAAACTGTGACAGTTGTGAATCCAGGGTATACTTTTTAATAGCAGAGCTGTATTTTTGATGGGTTTGCCCTACTGTTCATCTCTAGTGCCCCTGTGGGCAACTTTCACATACAAGAGCTCTGGTCATCTGCATATCCCACCTACAGCAAACACAGCAGCAGCTCTGTAAGGTGGGGTCTTATCACATAAGGAGCCGGTTCAGATGGAGCCTCAAAATAGAATTTTCCCATTTTTTCTTTAAAGTGAGAATGTCAGGATCCTTTGGAAATTTTTATTTGTGAAATTTCATTTTGCTAGGAAAAAAACAAACATCTGGAACAAGAGAAGTTAAATAAAATTCAGAAAACTCTGCTGATGGAGACTTACTGGAAAAAAATCATTCTGCTGCTGCCCATGGTGTCTTTATATGATAAGTTATTTCTTCAGTGTTACTTTTCTGACCAGCAGCTTTCAGTGACTTCCTATTTGCCTCACTGATTGTTCTGTAGAATGTCCTCCCAGCTATAGATGCTGGAGCAGGAGTGTGGATTTGTACACTTCAGTTGGCCATATGAGACCCTTGCGTACAAAATCTCCTTACTCTCAGGTGGATTGTTAGTTTGAGAAGTCCTCCAGAAATCTTCTGTGTCCAGCACTGACCTTGAATGTCTTTCAGAGATGAGGAAGACAGCTAATAATGATTCATGCAGTGAACTTAACCTTAAATTTACATTTATATTTACACTTAACCTTATTAATAGAGATATATTTATTTATGTCTAAAATATTATGATTCTTATTTCTTAATGTCTTTTTTCTGGGATGACTGCAAAATTTATAGCTTGCACTCTGACTCAAAAGAGCATTTCTTTTTGAAATTCTTTGGAATTTGTTGCAGAACAGAAATTCCAAATTCAACCAATGTTATGATAATGTTTATTCCTCCTCTTAGCTTTACTTTTGGCTTAGCTACATCCCTTCCAGTATTAATGAGACCAAAGAGAATTGGGATTTATTGATGTTTTGTATTCAGAAGAACTGTCTTTCCATTGTCTTGAGTTCTTAGCAGTTACTTACACACGTACAAAAAAGACTGAAGGTGACTGTGAAATCAGGGACAAGATTTATAACACTTCAAATATTGTTTGCCAAAGAGAACACTCAAAAATCTCTGCTCTACTGAAGGAGAATGGTACTAGAGCAGGAACTGAGCAAGTCCATAGGGAATGCCTTTTAAAAGAAAATAAATGCTTTTCACACCCACTTTGGACTTATTGTGCAAAGTGAAAACGTTGAATGTAACCTCTTGTCTGAGTAATGATAAATCCACTACTAGCAGTCTGCCAGATCAATCTCTGCTCTTGGACACTTACTTTTCTACAGTTCCACAGGAGTACACATCTGCAGCCTCTCCAAAGGGTTCTCACCTGATGTCTGCTGTGAAGATGGCTTGTAAAGGCAGCTGCTCAGCATTCAGAATTTCTGTTAGTAGGAAACCCCAAGATTAACCAGAAATTCTCGTTTAACAAGAAAATGAAAAGCTATATTTTTATTTTACATAGTAGTAAACTTAAATATGAGTAATATATCATTCCAGGAGGGTGGTAGAACAGCATTTTTACCAAGATGTTTTTTCTTTTTCCTAAGTGAGATACTCTTTTCCTTGCAATATATTTTCAACAGTGTCATGGGGTAACCCCAGTCAGCAATTAAGCACCACAAGGCCGCTCGCTGGCTTCCCCCCGCCTCCCACAGTGGGATGGGGGAGAGAATCGGGAAAAAAAAGTAAAACTCATGGGTTGAGATAAAGACAATTTAATAGGACAGAAAAGGAAGGGAATGTAATAATAATAATATACAAAACAAATGATGCACAATACAATTACTCACCACCTGCTGATCAATGCCTAGCCAATCCCCTAGCCAACTCCCCCCAGTTTATATACTGGGCATGACATCATACAGTATGGCGTAGCCCTTTGGCTCATTTGGATCAGCTGTCCTGGCTGTGTCCCCTCCCAGTTTCTCCTGCACTCCCAGCCTCTGCTGGCAGGGCAGTATGAGAAGCCGAAAAGTCCTTGACTTAGTATAAAAACTACTTAGCAACAACTAAAACATCAGTATGTTATCAACATTATTCTCATCCTAAATCCAAAACACAGCACTATACCAGCTACTAGGAAGAAAATTAACATTATTTAAGCTGAAACCAGGACAAATAAGCTAGCATTTTCCTATGGCAAAATATTTAATCAGCTCCACTGATGAAAAGAGAAATGCAAGTATCATACCATTTTTGGATAGTAACATTTTAAATGGCAGCCAAAATAAAATTAATAAATTGTAATCCCCAAATCACAGTGCAATAACCTACTGGTAAGGATGAGTGCTGAATGAACAAGTATATAGATTCCACAGGTTATCAAGGATAAACTTTTTAAGGCACACTTTGATAAGTGGAGGTGTGTATTCTACCAATTAATTATAACAAGGTTTTAAAACCAAGATAAGAATCTTGGCAAATACAGAGAATAACAAATAGCCCTAATATCACTGCTCTAAAGGAAGCCAATAACAGGTGAGTATAACCAATACCACCTGTCTTAGCTAAAAGCATCTCAGCAGTGGTAAGAAATGTGGAAATATAAAGAGTAGAATTTGTAAAGACATAACAAATACCAGATAGTTCCACCCTCGATTCTGAATTTATGATAAAATTAACCTTAAATAAACCAAACTTAAAGTTTGATTTCGAAAATATGGAAAGGCACACAGAAATATGCACACCAAGAATCCATAAAATAATTAGCAGATGCAATTGCACCAGAAAAAGCACAGAGAAAGGGTGTTACGCTGACCATTTAATTAACTAATAATCGAGAAGATGCTTGTGGAGTACAAAGCTTTTGTGTCTTTTCTGGCAGCTAGAAAGGAAAAGCAGCAACTGTCATTAGACAGATTACTCTTTGTCTTGTTACTGGAGCAGTCTATTTCAGTGGAGAGTCTTTGATACCCAGCTGATAAAATAAATCAAAATAGTCTTCAGAGACCTTATTTGTGTTGCAGGTCTTAAGTCAGGCTAATATTTAAACTGAATAAGGCAAACTGAAATATGTGCCTAGCCATATGGTCCTGTGACAATGTCAGTTGCAAATGTTTATAAATAAAGTAAGGAGCAGTAGCTGTGCACAAATGCAAAGCAACACAGTTTGGTTCTTTACAAAAGAACAGTTTTTACAGGAGACATTTAAATTCTATGTAAGTAGCTAAACTGAAACAAGACTGGATTTCAACATCTGAGAGACAATCTGATTTAATCCAGATGGTTTTATTTTTTTTAAATATTAGACAATACAAAATATATATGGTCAATCCCACAGCAGGAAAATATCCTCAGATGATAGATCAGAAAATAAAACACAATAAAGAAACTTCAGATAGTATATCAAACTAGAAAATTTCATAAGCTACCTTTTTTACTAGAATTCACTTCTGAAACTAAACTGTAAGAAAAGAGATTTTCTATTTTATTTTTTGTAGACCCAAGCACTCACATACACTTATGTCTACTTCAGGAAATTCTCAGCCAGCATTATGTATTTAACAAATCATTTAACTTAAATTAAGCATCAGAAATGTCCGAAGTTCAGAAAAACTTATCCCATTGAAATGTTCACTTTAAAGTCAGAAATGCTTGACTAGAGCCTAGGCATTTCCTCTTTCATTAACATTTTCCTTTCTGTAGCGTTCAGTGTAAAATTTTTTTTATTTTCTTGACCTACTTCTTGTATTTCGTTTTCACTTTCTGCTAAATCATTCAGCTTTTTACTACTGCTGTATAAATATGCGTTCAACCTTTCTGCTTGCAGTTGGTGGAAATGTATATTACTGTAATAATATCCTCCCAAACACATCATGTTTTCCCCATATGTGCCCTTGCATCCTGCTAGTTTTAGTCTCTGTAAGGCTGAAATTTTGCTCAAAGTTTGGTTTTTGGATCTGGTTTTATTTTTAGGTATAAGAATAATTCAGGCAAACACTCTGGTTGTTTTTGTCACATCTGCTAAAGTCTTCTGTGGATCTTCTTTGTGTCTGCCTGAAGAACATCAGAAGTATATTCCCAAAAGATTAGTGTGTGGTAGTGTTGTATGAATAATTTAAAGAGGCCTTCTGTGACAACATGGGATTATGCTAAATTGTCTCATGACTAATTCTTCCTTGCCAGCAGGGCACTGGTGTTTGCCCGTGTGGGAAGAATTTCTCCCTGAATCCTGTCAGCTACCAGTGCTCAAACTGAGCCTAAAAACTTGGTGGGAAAGACACATGCTCTTCTGTGAAACGTAAACTTGTTCCATATTTCAGATGCTTAAAGGACTTGTATATGTATAATGCCTTCTTTGAACATGTTTTTTCTGGAGAAACAGAGTGCCCTTGTAAAACTTAGCAGTTTTGCTTTTAGCAGACAAAATTAATGAAGAGTTAACAAGCAAAGGCTTAGTTTTCTATTGCAGAACTGGGGAAAACTTACAGAAAAAAACGAGAACAAGATCTTTACCATGGTGGATTACAATATACTTGCAACACTTTGCCTATCTCTCACTTAGGATTTTTCCTAGGCATGGCTTGGTCGCTACAGAGCAAGGATCACTGTTCTTGAGATAAATTTTTCAGCATCAAATGCCCTAACCCTGAACTTCTGTCTCTTTCTTATGCCTAATAATTATCTCATTACTGTTGAACACACGTCAAGTTTCAGTGTACCCAAGGAGCTGTGTTTCCCCTTACATTATGATTTAGGGAAACATATCATCAGGTAACTTTGATTATTGATTCATATGTATGAGAAGGCTCATAAAACTTCTTTTTATTTTGATTAGTTGATTTCCTACAATATTCAAAAAGCTTTGTGGAACATAAATTGCTCATCTGTCTTACATTCTTGCTTAGGAAGTCAACTGAATTAGAGTTAGCTGACTCCTCCCTTTCCAAACAATATGATGTCCACTGTGAACACTTTTCCCCTTGGCTTTGTAAGACCTTGAAAAATGTGCAGGAGGAAAGATATTAATTGTACAACTGCTTGATTATGCCACAGACTGTGACACATCACTGGCTTCCCATAGCAATCCCTTAAAATATACCAGTAATACAGATCAACTATTTAACACACAAATTACTTTGTCCAAACTACCCCCTTCCATCTGCCTTGTTGTTGACTATGTTAATCCCAAAATTGCTTCCTTTTAGTTCTTGCCAGGGATAGGCAGGGCGTGCAAAACTTCTGCCTTGGTATAAGCATAAGTAGATACTTGTAAAAGCAAGAAAGATTAAGTTATAGTCAATCTTATATAACAAGAAGTAGAAAATTTCACATACTTACAACCCCAAAGAGTGAAAAATAAAAAATCCCACAAAAAGTAGACAGGAAGGAAAAAGTTATGTACCTTGAGCAGCATGAATGTGTTTTAAAAGATTGGGCACGAGAGTTTTCTTTTTCCATGTTCCTGCTTACACAAAAACCTACAAAGAGCTAGTAATTCTTCATTAAAGTATGAAAAGTACTTCCATATATGAGTGTCTCTCGCCATGTCCCTTCAAAAGGGTCTTGTTCATTTGATACATAGAAAAAATGAGCTTGGGAAAGGGCTGCTGGAGAAAATCTGTTTGCTATTTGTACTTCATGAACACCTGAAAGACTTAATACTGGCTTTGCCTGGTGTTTTGTGAAAAGGAATTTAGGAAGGGGCCAAAGATTATTTCCTAGAAATGGTGGGGGGCAGGGGGTGGGCAGGAAGGAGATAGCGGAGATAGTTCTTCATTCAAAGTAAGCTGTCTATGTGAGTGAGCCCATGAAGAAATAATAACAGACAAACAGGATAGGAAGAGTGAGCACACTGTAGCACAGCATCCTGAAAAAAAATTGAGATGGTAGGTCATGAGGTGAGATGTGAGGAGCACATTGATGGAACTGTTAAGTCAGTTGGTGAATTAGTAAAGACTCTTATGGAAAATAAGGCTATAGAGGGGATATTCAGTGTCTGTATGATTCTGGGTGAAAGCTATTGCCCTTGGAAAGACAGGGAGCTGAAGAAAGTTGCCAAGTCCAAAACCATAGCTGTTCATGGCAAGTACCATGAGAAGATGCCCTGGAATGGGATCATATGGAGTTGTTGTTTATATAGAAGCACTGTTATCCTTGCTGTACTCATGTAAGCAAATACTTCTTAATGAATATTTACACAAAGATGAGACAGTATTTTAGATAGTTTTCCTCCACTTGTGTCAGAAATCTGTCTCCCATTTTCTCAGAAGTCCTTAATGGCTGCCTCAGTCAGCAGCTCTTCTACCCACCTGTTTCCTGCTGCATTGGCTATACTACAGGTTTGTACTTGAAAGTGAGTAAAATTCTTTACAAAGCTGAGGAACAGGAGCTCAAGGCAAACCCTGTGTTTTTGTCTGAGAGAGTTCATTCAGTCTGACAGCTCATTAGCAAAAGCCAGTCATTGAGCTAGAAGTACCAGCTGTAACAGCTATATACAACTGACAGGCAGACTGGGGATGACGGGTGAAGACTTTGGGGAAAAGAAGAAGTAAAAAAGGATGTTTAAGTACCAGAGGAGTATGTCTTCTGAGTAATTTCTGGTCTATAAGTGAAAAGAGGGGAGCATTTCATAACTTTTGAAGACTGAGATGTTAACTAGCTGTGACTAGAAAGTCCTATTAATGTTGGCTAGTGGCAATCTTTGAGAGAATATTTGTGGGCAAAAAGGTTTATGGAAGGTTATAGACAGTGACTTGTCTGTGATAGATGTGAAAACTTAGTTCCTTGACATACAAAGAATCACCCACCACTGGTTTTTAATTTTATGTAGCTAGTGCTTCCAAAACTTGGCAAGGTTTATCAGAAAGATGAGGATGTTGAAAACATGTTTTATTGCACTAGACTAAGGATATTTAGGAATCGTGCACACTTTACTCACAAAAGTTTAGGACTAAGTGAAATGCTGAAAGTTATCCCAAATTTCTATAGCAATGTCTCCAGACATGTCAGCTTGCATGTCCACCAGAGCCTTATAGTTCCTTTAAGACACAGTTTCACTTAGGTTTTGTTCTGTGTTGATTATCATGTAGAGAATATTTTTGAATTTTTAAATTCAGCTTTAATGTCTTGGGTTGTTTTGATTAAATTTCTTGTGTCGTGCAAAATTATTCAATTTGCCCTCTTAAAATCATTAGCACGTAGTCCTCAGAAGATCATACTATAGCTGTAGATCATACGAAATGTGGGCTACACAGCCCTGGTTGCCTTGATTTAGGAGCATACCATGCTGCTCTCATCCTTCAGGTGGACAGCAGTGACAGCCTTCACATTAGGGCAATCTCCAGCAGTCATATAATCTTCTGCTTCAGATTTTTTTCCACCATCCTGGGACTGTTTCTGACCCTGATTCCCCCCACTGGGCCTGATCCTGACCCCCACCCATGGGCTGACATCCTGGCCCATCCTTGGCTTGTCTCCATCCCCAGCTGCCTGATGCCCAGGGCTGGAGATGTTCCTGGTGCCCCCCAGCTACCCTGCTCCTGGCTGAGGTGGTGGGATGGGTCCTGCCCTGCTGCCCTGGGGGAGGCCCCACTGCTCCCAGTATCCACAGGGAGCCCAAGGCCTCTTAATGAACAAAATACATGCATAACATGTTAACTTTGATTTGAATCTTTTCTGCACATTCTGTGGACACCCTTGTAGGAGATGTTCCTTGTGCCCTGATTTTGAAGTTTGCCTTCTAGACTAATAAAAATCAAACTACATTGTAACTAAAGTGAATTTTATAGGAAATGGTGGGGGGGGTGGGGTGGGGTTAAGAGGGGGGAGGGGAAACAAGCCTAAAATACAAAGTTCTGTATGAATCTTATTTAGCTTGTTCAAAATAATTGTTTTACTATAAACAGCACTAAAAGTTCTTATGTCTAAACAAAGCCAAGAAAGTTTTAACTTGATTACTTAAAAGAAACTGATTGTCTTGAGGTAAATTAGAATCATAAAATCATAGAATATCTCAAGTTGGATGGGACCCGTGAGGCTCATTAAGTCCAACTCCCTGCTCCACACAGGAGTACCTAAAACTAAACCATATGACTAAGAGCATTGTCTGGACGCTCCTTGAACTCTGACAGGATTGGTGCCATGGCCACTTCCCTGGGGAGCTTGTTCCAGTGACCAACCGCCCTCTCAGTGAAGAACCTTTTCCTAATGTCCCATCTGAATTTCTTCTGACACAGCTTCATTCCCTTTCCTCATGTCCTATTGCTGGTCACCAGAGAGAGGAGGTCAGCACCTCCCCCTCCACTGCTCCCCTTCAAGAAGTTGCAGCCTGTGATGGGGTCATGCCTCAACCTTCTCTTCTCCCAGCTGAAAAAAAACAAGTGACCTCAGCTGCTTCTCGTAAGTCTTGCCCTCAAGACCTTTCACCACCTTGGTCACCGTCGTCTGGACACACTCTAACAGTTTGATGTCCTTCTTATATTGAGGTGCCCAAAACTGCCTGCAGTACTCGAGGTGGGGCCGCACCAGTGCAGTGTAGAGTGGGACAATCTCCTCCCTCGACCGGCTAGCTATGCTGTGCTGGATGCACCCCAGGACACGGTTGGCCCTTTTGCTACCAGGGCACACTGTTGACTCATATTTAATTTGCCATCAACCTAAATCCCCAGATCTTCCATGGGGCTGCTCTCCAGCCTCTTGTCCCCTAATTTGTATGAAAAACCAGGATTACTCCATCCCAAATGGAGAATCCAACACTTGCTCTTGTTAAATTTCATATGGTTGGTGATTACCTGGTTTTCTAGTCTATCCAGATCTCTCTGTAGGGCCTCTCTCCCCTCGAGGGAGTCCACAACTCCTCCTAGTTTAGTATCATTGGCAAACTTAGTTAATGTACATTCGATTCCTGTGTCCAGATCACTTATAAATACATTAAAGAGCACTGGACCTAAAATCAAGCCCTGGGGAGCCCCACTGGTGACTGGCTGCCAGCCTGATATAAGCCCATTTACCATATGAGCCCCACCTGTCAACCAATAGCTCAGCCAGTGGACTTCTCTAGCAGTGTGCTGGACACTTTATCCAGAAGGATACTGTGAGAGACAGTATCAAAAGCTTTGATAAAATCCAAAACCATCACATCTACTGGCTTCCCTTGGTCAACATGATGGGTGACCTTGTCATAAAAGGAAATTAAGTTGGTTAAGCAGGACTTTCCCCTTGCAAACCCACGCTGGTTATCACCAATGATTGCATTGTCTCTCAAGTATTTTTCAAGAACTCCCCAAATAAACTTCTCCATAATTTTACCAGGCACTGAAGTGAGACTGACAGGCCTGTAATTACCGGTGCCTTCCTTCTTACCCTCCTTGAAAATTGGGAAAACTTGCCAGCTTCCAGTCAACTGGGACCTCTTGGGAGTTATTATTAATTAATGAGTATAGGGAACTGTACACTCAATTTAACCCTGCTACTCTCTTCCAGTAAGGAAATTTATCTTATTTTCCCTTTTCAGGACAACTGCATTGTATATTCTGGAGCTTGAGTTGGTCCAGGTGTCAGCTGTTATTGCTCTTCCTGGGCTCAGCCCCTTTGTGACTTAAATCTCTCCAGCTCCTGCGGTATAATTTCCATATACATTTCCAATACAGTGTTATGGTAGCAGCCACCTTGTTTATGAATAGAAGAATTTCACAGAATGTGCATGGCCTTACCTGTGCCACGTAATATCAAGGCCAGGTAATGGGCCATGGCACTGTTTAGTTTAATGTGGAGGCTTAGCTCAGCTCAGCTCAGGCTAGGAAATTCTCTGACCCACTTACCTTAAATATCCCAGAAATCCAGAAGAATTTCAAACTAAAAAGATCTGTGGGAGACTTCCAGCATATGTGTTCCAGATCGATGTATTCCATGATGGCATACTACTTCTGACCCCAAATCCTGTATAGTTTCATAGGGAGTGATATGTCTGTTCTTCTGATGTTTATTAAAAGAATATTTGGTGAGAAATTTTCACTTCTTTATCCCTTAATCAAAATTCTTTTACTCACTGTAGTACTTAAGGCAGCATCTTGCACTCAAGTAGTAGAGTAAGAAGACTGGCTTTAACTATTTTCATGCTTGAGGAAAAGAAGTGACTAAATATGCATTTGCAGTGTCAGAAAAGTAAAGAAATAGGCTAAAAATTATCATCTGCAGTATGTCTGTTAAATCTGCTAAAACCGGTATTTTGTATAAATGAATGTTTGAAACCCGTTCCTGAAAAACTGACATGAAGCACAGCTAGTGCTTATTTGTACCTACTGTCAAAGTCGTTATTAGTAGAGAATCAATATTGTGTACACTAGAAAGGTGTAGCATAAGCTATAGAAACAATTTGGTGCCGTCTCTCCAGTTTATGTATATAGCACTTAGAGTCCTCTGCTTGTGGAGTAGTGCTAAGTAAAACCTGTATTTCTCAAACCAATTTTTGTGTGGTTTTTGTTTGTTTGTTTGAATAAGGAACTGTAATAGAAGTCTGTGGATAATCCTGAAATCTCTGAATTACGATCAGTATTCAGTATTTGCCTTTCATTTTTAAAATATCATGTCCACTCAGGCCACTCTCATCACAGAGTTTCATGTCACATCCTTTGTAGTTCCTGTCATGAGGAGAGACAAGCACAGTTTAGGTCCATTATTTTAAAAGGAGAGACTGATCCTGTAAATCATTATTCATAAAAATGCAAATAATTGCTTCAGTTTTGCACTCTTACTTCACTAAAGATGACATAACGGCACAAGTTGTAATATTATAAAAACATCTAGAAAAATATTCAAGATTTAAATACCCTTCAAGAATAATCTGCCTCTAATTATTATCTGTGAAAGGCTCCAACCCTGAGATGAACAGACACACACACAGAAAGAATGGCTGCTGTGACAGCATCCCATCCCCAGCAGAAAGTTGGCATTTCAAGAGTACCTTCACAAGATGAAGAGCTGGACTGAAATAACAAATTCTCTTTGAGACAACTGTTGAGGCTTGAAATTTTGTTTTTCTTCTGAATTAGAGAAAAACCAAAACCTTTCAATATTTTCAGGAAAGGGAATTGTGGTGAAACATCTGTTTTCTGATCAGAAAGGTCAACTTTCGCATCCATGTTTCTTGCCACTGGAAGCAATCCAAGAATCTACCCTGAATGCTTGAAGTCTCTCGCTGTAAATGTTGTCAAAATCAATATTTCTCTGTAAGACATCCTGGGTTTGATGCAGCTGCTTATTTTGACCAAAAGCAAACAAATAAGCTGTCAGACCTGCTGCCTAGTTCTAGTTAGAAACAAACTAGATGGAAAAGATGGGACGGGGACAGGAACTTTGATATTAGCGATGTGGGTTAACTATTCCCCACGAGAAAGCGTGTAAGTGGCGAGCCAGGGCCACAGACAACAGTGACTGACTCTCGGGTCAAATTCCGTAATCACTGCAGATGACTTCCTACTGCATGCAACTCTTCCTGCTGCTTCTAATAAATCGTAATTCCCTTCTAAGCTTTGTACAATACACATACTGACACATGGTAATTAATGTTTATTGTTGTAATTTGGTCATACAAACAAGGGCAACTTTATTCAATTGGAAGTTATTACCAGTATGTGTGAAGCACCAAAACGAATAGCTAGAGCTGACTTTGCTTTCTTTTTTGTATAATATACAATGGCACAGAATAACTGCATGGTGGAATCTTATTGAAAAATGTGAAATTAGATTTTATAGAGGGCTCAGTGGGGTAACACGTTCTTGGATTTTATTGAAGCCTAACATTGTCCTCAGCTTCTCAGACATAGTATGTTTCAGTCACCACTATATTATTCCAAATAACTATTGTGAACAGATTCTTCCAAAGGCTTATATAGCATTTATAGTCCTCAGCAAGCTGGTATTCGCAACAGAATTTCTCAGTTTCTCCGCATTTAAATTGCCTTTGTGCTTCAATAAATGTTGTCAGCTCTACTTAGGTTATGCAACATATTTTATGAGAAAGCATGTGCATTGAGCTAACAAAATCTCAGCACTTGATTAGAAGCAGCTATCAAGTTTATTATACAATTTATTCTGCTAAATGTTAATGCTATAGAATGTAGCCTTTACTAGTACCTCATATGAGCCTGTATTTCCCTTGTTCTAAAGTGCTGTACATAAATTTAACAATGGCACTAATGACATTGTCTCACTTGAATCAGGATTACCTGATTTTTTTTCAACACCAAGCACTGTGTTTCATATATGCCATTCTGAATATTGCTAATACTGTATAATGCTCTCCAGAGGACTTGGTTTCTCAGCCGGTGTCCCTGCTGATGTGTACAGTAAGGCTGAACAGGTTGGGAGAACAGGATGGGGTTTCAGCTGGCCTTGGGAAATCAGATACAGCTGTTTCCAAGTTTTATGAATTTCTGAGTTATGCAAGCAATTTTTCATGACACAGATAGCTTCATAGTTTGTTTTTTGTGTGACCCTGCTGGAGCAGAAACAAAGCCATCAGGGACTTGGATGATTTTGGCTGTTGTTGGTAGGCAGAAGGGAATGACTTTTATGAAAAAGTGGCAATAATCATCAGGAGCATATCACAACCAAATTCCAGGCAAAGCACAGGGACTAATCTGTAGAGTAAGGTGTGCTCAAATGCACGTGCAGAGCCTGATCTACCCCCTAGCACCCTCCTCCTGTTTTTTTTCCAAGAGTTCTTCCTATGATCAGTGAGAAGGCAAAGCAGAGAGGAGGTAAGGATGGTGTTAATTCCTAACGTACTGGATATCTGTTTCTAGTATCTTGCATTATGCAAGATTCCCTAAGAAACAGTGCTGGGAGTCCTTACACAAGCTGAAGTTTTACAATAAATTCCAACGTGTATGAATAGAGATCTGCGATGCTGGACTGTCCTGTGTGTCTGTGTGCTCCTTGTTGGTGCTAGGAGAAACTGTGGTTGTGGTGGCCCTGTAGGGTACTATGACATTTTGTTTATGCTGTGGATATCTGTGTGTGCTGACATGCTGGCATTGTATTAATGTCCTTCAAACCTCCACGGAGCCTCCTTCTCCTGCAGTCTCTGACAAGCGCTCTGCTGGAGCAATGCCTATGACATTATAAAGGGGAAATATTATACTCAGACTTGCTTTTTCTGATAGAAAGAACTGCAGTTTTGCTTAATGGAGTTTATCACAGGCAGTGCTGTGTAATAAAAGAAACTTATCTAACTTTTCCCTTTTTATTCTACTTATATTTTCAAAATATGCAACTTCACTGAAGCCATTTAAGTTCTGGTTAAAGGAATTCCCCTTAGCACAGCTTGACCTAAGAGATGCTTGTTACTCTTCTTTCACGTTGTTTTCCATTTCCCAGCTGCCCTTCTGTGCAGGAGTACCAGGAAAAACTGCTGGTTGTTACGCTGCAGGTGGTGAGGAGGAGGAAAATGAGGGAGGAAGGGGAGGCAGGCAGCTGAGGCCTTTGTGGGACAGACATGATTTTGATCTGGCAGCTTGTGGAAGCCCTTAGCTTATGAGCCAGTGTCTTTTTGCTGAGACAGCCTCAAGCGCTTTTCCTTTGCCATGCACACTGCTTGCTGAGGGCGTACATCTTTGGCTCCAAAGGGCGTTTGCTTTCTCTCAGCTTACGTTAAAGGTTACCAATGAAAAGGGAAGAAAATAGATTTGTATTAACTGTTTAAGGAGAAATTATATTTGCCAGAAGCCCAAGTTTTGCTCTGTTCATATACTATAACATTCAGTAGTTTATTTTTAACACATTTCTAAAGCAAGTAAACAGTATTTTGTCTTTGGAAAGACCTGATAGACAATTAAGGAAAACTTCCATTAATGAAATTTTTTTACTAATACTGAGATTAAAGGGGAGGAAAATGCTGTGCTCCTGACACTCAGCTTTGTTTGCACAATGGGCTTCCCTGCTGTAGTGCAATGTTGAGTTTTGGGGGACACTTTATCAGCCAGATATGGGGACAATAAGAAGAAAATAGCAAAGCTTGCAGAAAAGTACATTTCTACAATGTAATATGACAGTCGGTCTCAATTTTTTCTCATAAGAAAATACCACAGAACTGTTAGTTCAGAGATGAAACCACAGGTATGTGTCTGTGGTATGTTTTAGGCAGATGTGAGCTGGTTCAGAACGGTAGCCAGACATCATGTAGGAATGCCGGTTCACCCCGAGTCCAAGGTAATAAGGTCTGCTTGTCAGCAATGGCCTGACTTGGAAATTTAGAGTTACTAGTCTGCAGTGGCTGCACATGCAGATGACTTGGCATACTGTTAAAGTGACCTCTCAAAACGACAGAGAGATGTACTCTTACTCCAGGAAATTGTAGGTGGCACCAATTTTGAACCTAAGGCCCATATTCTTCCATCAGCTGTACAGTTAGAAGTTCCTTTCAAATCTAGGAGACTGCTGAGGGCTCTGTGTCTGCATGATGTGTGTTTGGAGAAAATACTGGGCTTTAGTGGCCTTCCAAAAAAGAAATTCCTCTCCAAAGTGACCCTTATCTACCCTTTAAATATTCTCCTGGTCCCTGCTGAGTTCCTATTAAAGTTTCTGCCTAAAATTTTGGGTATTCCAACATCACTAAATTTTACTTTTGGAAAACAGCTTTTTGGGAGCCTCAGTTGTGCTTGAATTCTCTTGAAAATCTTACCATTATTCTCTGTGCAGCTTAATACTCCCTCTTTGTGTCAGGCCGCTGAAGACAGGAAAGTCTTTTACTGTGCAGGTATGTAGGACTTCATGCATATGTCCCTAGGGTAGCTGGGATTCCTACACCCCACTATCTTAGAAATAAATACCAGTGACACTTTTACAGGATTTTCCTGACTGTATTTCACTTCAGCTAATGCTCAACTATCTTATTTAACGCATAGCTTACCAACACATAAAACCTGTTGCTTGGAACCAGTTTGTATTCCTGTCTTTGCCATAATCACAAATCCCATTTATTCACTCTAAGCCACTAACAAAAATTTGTTCCTAATCCTGTGCTATCATCATCAGTACAGAACCTCTTTCAACATTATTGCTCTGGGCTTTCGTTGGCTTTCTGTAGTTCTAATTATGCTATTTTCTCTTTTCTTACCCACTGATAAAAGCCATTAAACATGCCATGTCCACTTCTCGAAAATGGAAGTCAGTCTCTTTTCCTTGGGACACTGTCCTCTTTTCTGCTTAAACAACGAGGCTAAAGAATAGTTTAAGCCCCAGGCAACATCGCTATTATCTACATAGCGCTTCACTTTGAAATGTCTCATTTTCCACTGTTCGCTGTTTGTTTCCATGCCTACTGTGTGCATTACTAACAGGAACCTGCACCCCCCTGCAAACAGCATATTTTGTTTAACCACCCCGTAGTTTCCTCTGTTTCTCATGCTCCTTTATGCAATACCATTTGTTTTTGACTGGCATATTCTAAATCCTATTCAAATAACTTTTTCCTCTCTCACCAGCTTGGAAATTAAAATATGCCACAGCCCAGTAAGCTGTTCCACGCAGCTGGGCTCAGATCTGCTTAAAAACCACTACGTGTTTGCCAGTATCTTCATGTGCGTAGTGAGTTGTACCCTCACAAAACAGTCTGTACATCTGATGCCAGGTACCGAGGCAGGAAACAACTCAATTTCAAAAAGGAATAAAGGAGTCTCTTTAATATCAAGATATAAATACTTCTACTGATATACTTACCGTGGTTGGGCAGGACTTCAGCTAACAGAGGACCCAGATATCGACTTCCCACTGGAGATAATGGGTCCAAGCTGAGCTGACGGTGCTGCCACTGTCATGAGCCAGACAGAAGCAAGGGACAACCCTGGTCTCTCAGGCTTGCCCACCTGTACTTTGGGAGCAGGTTTCTGGCATGCCAGGTATTGCTCTCCCAACCAGTTCCCTGCTTTGGGAGTTGGCACAGGCTGGGGCTGTTCCCAAAAGGCAGTTTGGGCACTGCCACAGTGTTCTGGAGGATAAGATTTTGACTGTGTACATGTGGCCAACTCATGCCCTACGGCCAAAGGATGGGCTCTGGAGCTGTTTAGGCTATGTAGTTGTTTCTTCCTCCATTTTGTTGTATTTTTTCTTTCTAATCAGCCTTTCAGCTCTCAAGTGAAGAAGGAAATGCAGATCACTTTTCTGTTAATTTTCAATCCTGTTTCTTTATCACCAAGCTCATTGTCTTTCTCTTACATAAAAGAAATTATACACATGGCTTCCATATATGTTGCATAGATATACAATTGTATGTATAATTCCCAGAGGATTTGCTTTTAATCCCTTTGAGTATCCATGCAAATACACTGGGTTATTAGGCAATAATGCATTTGCCAGCTCGAATATTTATTTACAGCATAACAAACACTGAAGTGTAGCTGTGACATCAGTACTTGGAACAAATGAGCCATTAATCAAGAAAGCAGCCTGACCTTCCCTATTTGCATGATAGTGTTGTCCCCAAGGCTTCTGCGTTTCCATTTCCAAGTCCCAGTTGCTGACTTCTTAGCTTAAAAGCTGTAGCCATAATTATGGAGAAAAGTAAATGGACTATAAAAAACCCCATTTAATCCAACATAATTCTTCTTAATAATAACTGTACTTAAGAAGTTGATGGTTGAATGGCATTCCTATTGCACATGCAGTCATAGTAAATGATAGCTTAAAATGTAGACAACTATGGAATGCATTAGTAGTAGATGCTGTATGACTGGGCAAAGACACTTATGATATTAGATGGTAGTTCATAGACAAAACTGGTAAATAATATGTGATCTATATGTGACAGCTACTTTCGAAACAGAAAAATAAGCATATTTCTGCCCCTGCAGGCAGAACACAAGAAACCTGAACATAAAATGAGAGAGCAGGAGGAAGGGTAATTTTACTTCAGGCTGCTGTTGGACAAGATGTTCACATGCATCTATTGCTTGTTTTAGTTATATTCCTTTTCTCCACCTCTGTCTGCTCATTTTTCGTAGAACTGGCGGCCCTTTGTGTCGGGAATTTTCATTATAAGTGAGACAAGGGGAGTTTCTGTATGGTGAGGGCCTTGGAAAATGTGGCTATTTACACATTATTTGATACTGAAGACCACAGCCTGGTTGGCCTCCATGAACTAAGAGGTTGAATAGTACATTCATCAAGAATGAAGAAAAGGGAAATAAAGAAACAGAAAAAGACTAGAATTTACAAATATGTAATGACATATAGTATGTATCATCCATCCTTTCATCAATACAAATTCCTTACAGCTAGTCTTCCTGTAAGCTAAGAAAGATAAGTCTATCAAAAAAACTTTATTTAAGCATCAGAAACCACATGATTTCTGTTTGTAAACCCAACCAAGTCTTGATTGCTTTTGTTCCATACAGTGTGGTTTTTTTTATTCAGAACTTTACTCAATGCAAAAATAGTCACATTTAAGAGGAAGTATACAAAATGTACCTATGCTTTGTAGGAAAACCAGATTCTTTTATGTTACCTGGTGTGATGATATTGGAGATGAGGTGGAAAAATGTTCTTTCAAGGCTTATTAAAACTGAAGTGGAATCTGACAAAGACTTGCTGTGAGTGAGCTGCACAGCCAAATCTGTAGCCCATCCTTGGCAGAAATACATTTCTTGACTCTCTGGCTGATAACTTTCTTTCCCTTCCTTTCTTCCTTTCTTCCGTTTTCTTCCTTCCTTTCTTTCCTTCCTTCCTTCCTTCCTTCCTTCCTTTTTTCATTATTTAGTTATTTGCTAAGTCAGAAAGAAGGCATGATATTTCTAAATGCTTCTTTGCAGGGAAGGAAACATACTTTACTGAATGGAACAGAATCATATGCTCTAAAAGTTAAAGAGTAACTTGGAACTGTTTACCTTCCATTACTCCGTCAGCCATCATAATTCTTCCACTACTCTAACTGTTTTGCTAGCTCTCATTTTGCCCAGGAGACTGTATGAAATATAACCTGCAGCTCAAGGGGGAAAGTACTGCTCTTCAGCTTATTATGAGAATGCTAGCGCTCAATCAAGGCTGCCTCACTAACTTGTCCCTGAAGAGAAGAAATGCATCTCCTCTCTTCAATTTTCTCTTTCTTCCCTTCCGCTCAATACATTTATGGAATTGTCATTTTCACTCTTATTTAGAGAAGCAGGCTCAAATATAGAATATAGTCTCTGGTTTTCATTTCTGTGTCACATCCTCATCTGAGGTAAATCAACAACAGTCTGCTGCTGTCAGCAAAGCTAAAAGAGTCTTTGCTTGATGATCCAGTTTGTTGGGGTTTTTTTTAAGTAAATAGGATAAGGATATAGAAATATGAAAAATAGATTGTTTTTTCTTGTTCTTATGTTTTTGTGTTTATAATACTGCTGTATTCTTTGTACATAATTTCTATGAAAGCAATTATGCTTTGAGATATATACCATATATTCTTCCGATAGATCTTTTTACCATATTTATTCATGAGCACATCTGTCTCAGTAGCACTCATAAAAGCATTGCTGTTTGTTAAATCTGCACTAGAGAACAGGGACACCTGGGAAGAAGGAAAAAGGAGAGGGATTTTCTAAAGTCTTTTTCCGACTGTAATGACTTGATACAATACCATGAGTCAGAGAAAAAAAAAAATGCCCTTAATTTTTAAAAGGATACAATATAAGATACATAACAAAATGTGTATCTTTGCTTGGTACGAAAAAGACATGTCGTGAAAAAGACGTTTGTTGGGAGATACAGTTGGATTCTATTGGGATAATGCATGAAATTAGACCCTTAATTGGGTGACATATTTAAAAGAATGCAGGTTATGGAATCAAACTTTGGAGGAACCATTCATGTGGCTTTGCAAAAAGCCAGTCCATCAAATAACTTCAGTGTTTTGACTTTTTTGTAATAGCCATTGGAAAACAAACACATGTACAGGTACAGATGAAAGCATCATATTAGATGCAGGGGATTACCCTGATAAAGTGTATGGTATGCTTTTGTTTCAAGTAGCATAATAATTCATTTTTGTTCCTTTCATTAGTATTTCTTGTTGTTTACATTATTTATGTGTTGCTGCTTCTCTTCCTTTGCTCCTTATAGACAAATTCAAACTTGCTGGCATAGCAGGCCACGTCGTCTCCCCTTGTTACATAAACTGTTCTTAGTAACTTGTACTGTGGTGAGGAATAGGAGAAGAGAGGCAACCACTGACGATCACTTCACCATGATTCGGGGAAATCCTACATCTCCTTCTTGGCTGCTTTGGCTTGTCATCTCTATTTGCTAAATCTGTGAACAGGCACTGCAGGAAAAACAATATTCCTCTCAGTGAAGATTTCAACAAAAAAATGTCTCTTGGCTTTTGTCTGATGATATTTGAATATAGTATTCCCAACGCAAAGACACGTCTATCCAGTGAGTTTAAAGAGTTGCTCCTAAAATACATGAAGTAAATCCTGGCAAGTATCGCCAATTTAGAGCTGAGCAGAAGGGTGCAGATGAGGTTTCCAGGACTGGTGGTGAGCACACCTGCTTTGTGCCAATGGCTGGGGAAGATATTAGCTGGAGAGCTACTCTGCTTCTATCTAAATACAGAAAAGCAATCTAAGACCTTCTGGCATGGTGTTCCTCAGATGGGACCTAACCTTTGAGAGTGCTTTACAACTACACTATCAACTTGCCTCTGGAGCATACTAGTCTGACTGTTGCACAGGTGTGGCAATTGGTTTTGTTTTCAGCACGTGAAAGGCTTTGTAGAAGAAAAAAAAGTATTTCAATTGCGTTTGTTCCTCACAACGTAGATTTACCTAGTAGGCTTCATAGAAAATAACTGCAACAAGGAAAAGAAAAAATGAAAGGGATGTAGTTTCATTAAATCCATTTCTTCTGGAAACATCACCTGGTAATACATTATGTGATTTTTTAAAGAAGGTTCTTTCCAATCTCTGTTATTCTGATCTGGTTCTTGCTGAGGCCTTATTACTTTCCTGTCTGAGGAGGCACAAAATTAAAGTATGGTCTTCTGTGGAGCAAAAGTGTCTCCTCTGTGCTCAGTACTAGAAAACCCCCTCCCCCTATTTTCCTAATTGTTTATTCTGAGTTGCATTTCCAAGCCAGGGTTACTTTCAAACCAAAATCCCATATGCATCAAACACCTGTCCTGGATCCCTGCCCTTTGTTGTGACAATTTCAAGAAATTACATCTAGGAAAAAAATTAGTCCAGTGGAACTTTGATATTAAGGAGCAGCGCAGTTGGCCAGTGGTTCAAAAATCACAATCAGCAATCCATCTTCTAGTCAACAATGAATATCATTCATGAACCATGGGTGAGGGATAGGTAGGTGCTCACATGGAAAATCACCTGATTATGGTCATCAGCAAAGGATTCCAGAACCAGTGGCACTTCAAAAAGTGGAAAAAATATTGTACTAGCAGCAATGTTAGATTCCTGCTTCTCAATAATACTTTAAACAAGATAAACTGTCAATAAGTAGATAACATTACATCATTAAAAACCTCTTAAATTTATGGCTACATTATAAGAAGCCAGGATTCATTGCCAAATACAGTTTATTAACTGTTTAACTATAAATCAACTTTATAGTTTGCATGTGTTAAAACCGTTTCTTTTAAACTGCAAATAACACTTGAAATGTTCCTGTTTGGCAGTAACAAGGGATGATTTTCAACCAAGAGAACACTGGGCCAAGTGAACAAGTTCTGAAGTACGTTTTATATTCCACAAAAGCTCAACTGAAGAGAAAGTGATGAAAGTGTCCAAACACAGGACACTCATGGGTTGGTATACTGTTTAGTTAATGTGTTTAGTTTCCAATTGTTCAATCGTTTCAACTTATACATTGTTTCAGTCTGGAAGCAATAAGGTTGTTAACTTTAGAACTTATGAGAAAAGGAAAGTGTATGTTTTCTCTGGACCCCACAGACTCAATATTATTCATTTACCTGTGTGGAAAGATAAATTTTTGGCACACTTTAGTGAATGGAAAAAATATGTGTAAAAATGATAGAGATATCCAGAACCTGAATGATGAAGAATGGACTTCTATACAAAATTATAACCAAGTGTCTCTGCCTAATTCAACTAGATATTTTGCATTTCATGAGAGCTGTTATACAGATTTCCATTTTTTAAGAGTGCGTGTTTAGATCTAAGTTTCAGTATCTTAGTTTAAGAGAAAATTTAAATAAGTTGTCATGATTTACATAACAATCCAAAATGGCAATGAATTAGCTATTTAATTTAACTTTTCCTAGTACATAAACATAACAGCTTTGGGCAGAGAAATGAAAAAGAGAAGCTGTATACAAAGTCTTTAACAAAACTTAGTTTGGCTTTGGAGAAGACGGCTTAGGAGACATCCAAAGACTCACTTTGGAGAAGCGTGCCTCATTGTTCTTTTGTATGGGTGTGGCAAAAATCCATGTCCACCAAGAACCGTCTGTGTCTTCCTTCATGAAAACGTACCTAGCGATGTAAAAATTAAATCAAATAAGAAAAATATAATATTCAAGATGAGTAATTTCTGAAAGAAAATGTCTTCAGGGATTCCCATTATATATGAATGAGTCTTGAAGATGGCTTTTCTCTGCAGTCCTGCTGCTGGCAGTAATACATCCATGCTTGGTAATGTGTGAATCAACGCATGTAGCTCCTGCTGACACACTGTAGATAGCATAAGAGTCCATATAATATCCTAAGAGAGCAGTGTTGAAATCCAGAAAAAATGTGTTAAGTGAAGAATGACTTTGTACATATGGACTATTTCAGAAAGAGGTGATGTGGAGGTCCTTAAAACAGCACTATTGTATTGTCAGGCTTCAGTGATAGTACAATAATTGCAGAAACTTGAAGGATGTTTCTGGGTTATTTCATAGTTCATCTGTGAACTGTTTGTGATTTTCAACTATGTATTCCTTTCCCTGAATATCTAGATTTTTTCAAAACAACTTGAAGTTCTTGAACAAAATACTTGCATATTGTTGCTGTAAAACTCAAGACAGAGTGTGGTTATAGTCAAACTAAGCCTGCCTTTGAGAGCTTTGACAGATATTTGATGGATGTCTGAGGTTCTGCATTTCTTAAGAAATGAAGAAATGTAAATTCAGAAATACTCGTATGAACCAGGATACAAAAGAAAATTGAAATTTAGACTATGGATATAAGTATTTCCAACATTCATATCTGAACAGTCAGCTGACCCCAAGTTCTGGAGTAGGTTCCATTTTCTGTTGCATCACAGTCTTGGGATGTTTATTTTAGTATTTTTATGTGAGATTCAATTCAGTAGGTTTTCATAATTACAGAAAACCTCTGTCTTACAAACATATAGCAGAATATGGAGTATTAACCTCGTGACTGAAAGATTCTTACTCCCTTGCCTCTGTGCAAGTTAGAATGCTGTGAAAGTGTCTGTTAAAACATGAGTCATCTCATCATAAAAAGCTGTCAGGTTAGTCAAGCTTGATTTATCTTAGGTAAATTCATTCTCGGTTTCCCAACCACTGTCCCTCATGTGTTTAAAAATGGCTTCCCAGAGGACTTAGTCCGCAGTCTTCATGGGGTTAGGCTGAGTAAGCCTGTATCTTCCCGATTTCACCCTTGTCCTTCTTGAAGATGGGTATATTTGCCTTCTTTCTGGCTGTCAGGAAACTTCTGTGATTGCCATCACCTTTCAAAGATTAGTGAGAGTGGCTTTGTGATAATATCTACAAGAACCCACAGGGATGCATCTTGTCTCATCCTGTGGACTTGTTTATGTCCAAATGGCTTAAGTGTTCCTTAACTGCTATCTTCCTGAACAGTGACTGATACTGCATTACCCACAGATTCTGCGGCACCACATCTCAGTATTTCCAGTGATGTCATAGATGTCTGACTGCATGGACTCTAATTCCTCCTACTTATTTCTCATGTGCATGTATTTGTGTACAAACACTTGAGATACAGGCTCCAGCTGTACCACTTTCCAAAATGGAGTGAGAGAGATGGCCCTGTCCTTTGAGTGTTTCCTCTCTACTTTCCCTTCATGCACTTCGCTTGGGGCACCATCCTCGAGGCACCTAGTTTAAAATCCTCCACACTAGGTTATCAAAGCCTGTTGGCAATCATGCTCATATTTCCCTTTGTCAGATGGATTTCACATCTCCCAGCAATTCTCATTCCCCAGTCATAAAAGCCAACACTTTGCTTGCAATCTATCTCAGCCGTGCAGACAGGTGTTGGTCTGCAGGGTGCATCCACTCCTCTATCCCTCACTCTAGCTGCTCGAGCTGCTTGTTCCATTCAACGTTTCCCTTGGTAATGTCACTGTTTGCTATAGAATGAGTTGCAAAAAGTCTGAGGGTGACAGGATCTTTCCACAGCTCATCCATCTTTCCATGATGCACCACTTCCTTCTCCCACAGTGCTCCACGACAGACTCCTCTCCCACATGGTGCTCCACAATGTTGTGCTCCCCTCCTGCAAGGTGGATCTCCACGAGTTGTGTCGGAGGCAGCAGCAGAGTCAGGTCAGCCAGCCAAGAGCCTCCCAGAACAACAGCTATATTGTGTTCTTGCGTGAGTGATGTGCAGCATGGTTGACAGATCACAGTGCTGTTTCTCCTCATAGGCTATCTACTCCTGCCATTGCTGCAAGAGGAAACAGTGTCACTCTAGTGTGATTTTAACTGCATGTCCTCTGCTAGCTTTCCTAACTGCAGCTAAACTTCAGCCTTTCCTCTTCTGTGCACAACAAACAAGGACTTCTTGCAAATCTCTTTGATTATGTTAGGGGTTTTTTTTTGTTTTTTTTTTTTTTTTCAAAACTGGTGTGAAGAAAAAGTACAAATATTTTCTAATTAGAAGTTGGTTAGAGTTCCTTATGGCACCTTAGCAAACTAGAGATCCAAAATTCTGTCATATCTAGATTTACTGCCTGAAATACTACAAAAAAACCCCCCAAAACATTTCATGATTCTTGTATTTTGCAAACAGGGAAAAACTAAAAAAAACAAGCCAAACAAAAAAACCAGTTAGCAAATTCTGGGCTTATGGTGTACAACATACAAATATTTTCCTTCTGAGGGCACTGTTATTATTTACAAAAGAAAGTTTAGAAAATAAGTGGTGGTAAGCTTCTGGGTTGCTAAGAATTCCTAAAGACTGAGCTAAAGATTTTAGTTTAGTCCCCATAGCAACTCTTTGGAGGGGGCCTCACTTTTCTTGCAAACATCTTAATTAGGAATTCACTTCACTGAAGGTAAAAAGCCCAATGTAAGAAAGATGAAATGCATTCCTACTAGGAATGATCTGTAAAAATGATAATTGTTTTTGTGTTGCTATAAAGCTCAATTTAATAGGTAGATTTTCATGTCAGCCCCAGGTTTCTACAAACTTCTTGTGTCAAAGTCTCTCTAGGATTCACAGAAGACTAACTTCCAACTGTGCTGACAAGGAATCTTCCCTGTACTTATCTTTGCGGTTGCTAGAAATTATTTGTGACTCTTTGCCACTCTGCAGTAATTGCTGGAAGAGTAAAAAGAGTGGCATACAAGCACCAAATATCCATCTAAATTGTGTCTTTTCTCCTCCTTTTAAAATAATCCTTAAAAAAATGATAATGAGTAGTCCATAGTCATCAAAGATCATCACAGTAAATCATAGTTCAGAAATTCAGAGAAATATAGAGCTGCAAACCTACAATGTGTAGCAGTCTGTTCCAGGACTTGCAGTCTGTTGACCTGTATATACATAGAGCCTTTTGGACAATTAACAATCTGTATGAATTTAGAATCACGAAAGCATGGCCAAAAGAAGTAAGTGGAACAGCTCCATGGCATCTGCACTAAAGGTCTTTGGAAGCTATTTGAGAAATGCATTTCAGTGCATGCAGCTGGGTACTGATGGCAAAACATACTCATCCCAACAATTGACATCCTTACAAATAGTGCACGAGGGAGATCAGTGATAAAGACCTACAACAAACAGTATTGTGTGTTGGCTGTGGAGGAACAGTTACAGGCATGGAAAAGAGCCTGTTTTGACACCACTGGTGTGAGAATGAATCCAGGAACATGTTAGCAGGAAGGTTTTCCATGACTGAAAGGTCTGCAACATCCACAGCTGCAGCATTTGTTTGAATAGACATTTGTTTTCTAAGTTAAATTACTTAGTAAAAATGCTGTGCAAAAAACAAAGGCAACTAATTTTATATCAGAGATTTGCAGCCAGGGTTCTTTACATAGCTGAGCATCCACAGCTGTGACAGCCATCAAGCGACAAGATTTTCTTTTCCTTGGTTAATTGTTGTGAGGAAATTGTTTCTAAATCTTGGAGAAGTCAGTAGAAAGCAGCAACTGGGAGTAAGGAAAATGGTCACAGACTCCTGGCAATTAATAAAACAGAGCTGAAATGTAAACAGCACAGTGTAGGCAGAGACATTTGTTGCTAATCTTCCTGTGATTCTTCAGCAAAATACACAGCCTTTTTCCCAGGGTAATGCTCTGAGGTAATGGCTTTAGAAGTGTTTTTCCAAGACCTAATGTATCAGAGCAGGGACACATTGGCTTGTAGCATAACTGGTGAAGGAGGCAATTGACACACTAATGATAACCACACTGGATGGCTGAAGCAGAGGTTCATGAGTTCACCACAAAACAGGTAGGAGAAAGAGTGCTAAGAGTCCTGAAATTTACTTTCCTTTGAAGATAACTGTCTTTTTTGGCCTGAATGCTAGTACCATTCTTATGGTTCATGCAAATGAGTTGGAAGAAAGACTGGGGAATGGGTCAGTGAAATACACAAAAGGGTCACACTGAATTATGGAAACGTTGTTTTGAAGTCATTCTTTTTCGTTTTTGCTATCCCTAGTGTTTCTGCATGCTTTTCACCCTTTTCTTCCTCCTTCAGTATTTAAATGTTAGTCCTACTGTAAATGCAATAAAATGCAGTGCATAAATGTGTATTCTGTGCTCCAAGGTGACAGAAGTAGTGTTAGAAAAACCCCAATCTCCTCAAATCTCCATTGTTTTGTCACGTGTGTATTCCAGCAGGAATATTCTGTTTTCCCATACCTCGGTGGTACCAGAGCAAAACTTTCACAAACGCACCACAATAAGGCTTCTCTCAGACTGCAGGGATGCCAGCACAGACCTACCCAACTTCCTTTTTTCGGTCTCCTGCTTTTATCTGCAGCCTGAGCCCCAAGTGACTGTCCTATTCACTGAGAGGTTTCTAGGAGCCTGGGTAATCTAACTCTTCATACAGATAGAAAGCACTTAATTTTGGGTTAGCTTTGCCAATTAATTTCTTTAGTTCTTTCCATTGTTCTTAGTCTTTAAAGACTTTGCTTAATATATCCACCTATATCTAATATTACTATTTTTATATGATCACAATTTATTTGTTCATAACCTTCTGGTTCTGTATATCTCCGTTATGTTTTCTTTTTTCTTCGCTGACACTCTTTGCCTCTTTGCTGGCATTATCTGAGAATGACTTGTTATTTATGTGGCTCTCTTACCTTCTTTTTTCTTCTAACTGTACCCTAGAGCTACATTCTGTCAGAAAAAACTGGGTTTTCCCCAATAAACAGTGGGGGTATGACAAAATGTTGTTTGATGATTGGATACTGGGTCAATAGACATCTGACAGCAGACACCGTAGGCAGGTATCTGATCAATGCTAAAATTCTGGAAAGAAGTTCTGCTGGGATTAGCAAACAGCCATTCTACACAAATTCTTAGTAATGGTTTCCTTGCTTCCAGTGTTCACAGGATGGACCTTAATAGAGTCCAACAAAGTTAGAAGAACTTTGGCAAACTTGGTATTAATAACTTACAGAACATAAATTTTATTTGGTTATTATTATTTAGTTACTAATATTGTTGTTCTTGGCCTTGTGACACTGGTATTTGGAGAATTTCACAGTTTTCGGTGGAATTGAGGAATGGCTCAGCAGACTGGTTTCTTCTTCTCTTACATTTGTGCAAATAAAGAACAATGGAAGAAGAATGGCCAGTCAAAAATGTTGTCAGGACTGAAGGGGAAATGTTGGAAGCAAATTTCTTTTTTTTGGAATGACTCCTTCTCTTACAGCCCTGAGGAAAACTGAGGTCAAAGCAGCATTGTCATGTTGTGCATTTAAAAAAACTGTTCTAGTTTTACTCTGTTCTTCCTTTCTAAGCTCAATGAAGTTGGTAGCACACTCTGTAATCCATCTGCTGGACGAAGAAATCACAAATGTTAAATTTAGCCTAGGAATGCTACTTCTCTTTCTTCTCTGGATGACAATTCAGGGCAGAGCCCAATTTTAAGCTTTCTGATTTTTTTTTGTCTCAGCTTACCATAGAGGGATATTAAGCTTTAACCTTTGGACTATCCCTTCCTTCATGCTATCATCTAGTTCAAACATACAACAGGTTATTAACTTTCCCCCAGCTACTTTTATGCTTGAGCCAAATAACTTCTGTTTTGCGAGAAAAAAAGCTTTAAGAAAGACATCCTGTCTTGATTTGGAGAAGACAAAAGGTGGGAAATCCATCAGACCTCTCCTAGTGTACTAGAAATAGCCAGTGAGCTTCACTGTTAAAATGTTTGGTGTTTTTACCTGAAGTAGCTGAGCTAAGGTGCTTTCCATCACCCTTCTTTACCTCTTTCTGTTAGATTAAAAAGCCCTGTAGTGTTTGGTTATTTCCCTTAAAGAAAATAATGATTCTGTCCTTCACATGAACTAAGCAGGAAGCCCATTAGCTCTTCCTGACACAGTATAAATTTGGGACCTGTGGATTAATTTTGTTTAAGTCTGTCATCCTTTCTGGAGTCACTGCGTTCTCCATTCTATGCATTTGCCCTGTTTTTCTGGGGTTTTGATTTAGAACTTTGGGTTTGGATCTATTAGAATGATTTTTTGAGGGGGACTGCAAAATCTGTACTTACTCTTTGATAAACATGTACCTGAATTCATGGACAAACCACTGTCTATGCCTGTTGCGTCATCTTCTCTATTTTCCTTTCCACCAGCCTTAATGTTATTGTGAAAGCTTATCAGCAATGATTGAATATGATAATCCTGTGTAATTTTGGAAATGCTGTATAGCATTTGCTATATGAAATGCTCTAGGGCCTCAAGATTAGTACCAGTCCCTATGATGCTGCAGTAGAAATTCACTGATTCACTAGAATTTTTTTTTTTTTGTTAATAATACTGGCTATACTTGGTAGTGTTGTCATCTGAGCAAAATAATTTTCCTTAACTGAGTTTTATGTCCTTAACTAATATGACAGAAATATAAAAAAAGGCACTTGGAAGCCTCTGACTGTAAATTTTCAGTGATGTGAAGCTAGCTCTGTTTTTGCATCATTAAGCAAGAAAAATGAGGAATTGATTTCCCAGGTCAGCTGTACTGCCCTTGTCCCTTTATTCCAATATTGTTAAGAAACCTTTAGCCAGCTGTGAAGGAGGGAAGAGATTGAGGTGTTCCCAAGTGTGAAGGAATCCTAAGCTAGAGGAAAGCCATCTTTATGCCAGTGATACTTCATTGCTGTCACAGAAAGTATTTGGGGCAAGGCAAAAGTTGGAGCACGCTACATTCCTTCAACCTTTAGCAAAGGAGCAATGCCTATGTGATATTCCCAACAGAAAAATTTTTAGCAACCTTTACACTCAAAAGTGAACCAAGCTGGGGTTGGCTCTTCACTCTCATATTGCTTTTTCCTGTTGACCTCGCTGCAGTTGCTTTTGATTTATACTGACATATACATGAGCACTGAAGGTACGAATGGGATTCTAATAAATTCAAGTGTGACTTCCATGAGTCAAAACTACAGAACACAGCCCCATAAAAGGTACAAGGCCATCTGGAGGGGCAGATTTGAAACCAGATTAACTACTCACCTATTAAACTTGATGGAAAGTGGTTCCAGAACAAAAAAATAATAGCTTGTCAGCATCCAGGGGACGCATCCTTGGTCATTATGCATGTTTTTGAAGAGGCCAAGTTCAGTATTAGTTATTAACATTTACAATGTATAAATGCTACTAATACAGTTGTGTAATGGACTGAAAATTCTTCTAGTTAATTATCTTGGAGATATTTTAATTATTTTCTCTACATTTCCACGTAATAAGCTTCATACTGCACTGAACTTTGGTTTTTGCATTGAAAATTCCTCCTGTCTATTTTGGACATGAAAAGAACATAGATATTAAGCTCCGTGTAAAAAAAAATTCATCTAAGTAAATGTGACCTTAGAGAGCTATGGAAAATCACTGCTTCTAGGGAGCCCACTTCAGTAAAATATGTGATGACGTTTTACCTTGTGTACACTAACGCTTCATGTTGTTGAAGCGTAGCATAGCATCTAAACATATTTTTTCTCTGCATCTGGCCCCTAAATTCCTCCAAATACAGGTTTTGTTGTGTTGTAGAATACAGAGCAAAACCTACTGCCATTTCATGTTAGAGACTGAAATATAAACTATAAATATTCAGAAATATAAATAGTCATATAAAATGACTGTTTTCCAAATGGCCTCAATTTCACTGGTGTCAGTTGTAAAGCCTGCTTCCCTCCCATATGCTTTGGGAATATGATCAATGTTATAGATCAGTCATAAAAGGTGGGGATTGTGCAATAATCAGATACAGACATAGCTCTCCTCTAGATCTGAGCACCTGAAACTGTTTATTGGTACGTTTAAATTTATTGTTAATTAATTTTAATGGCTAAGCAGCCAATTCAGTGTTCACAGGAGTCAGAGAAAACTACTCTGAAGCAGCACAGAAACATGAAAAGAGAAGCTCTTTACACGGCTCTTGTTTCTTTGATATATTACACTGCTGTCTTACCAAAAATTGGCAGTGAGGTAAAAAGAGAATATCAACAGGTCAGGATAAATTGTGATGAAGGAAAAACCAAAAACCCAAAACAAACTTGTGCGCACTTAGGGAAATCTATTTTATACTGTTCAACTCTGCCCTCAGATTCTTTTCAGAGACTTTTCCTCTCAAGACTGCAGATGACTTTGCAATTAGATTGTCTTTATTGTGAGATGATGGAATCACCCTAAATGAACTCAGTTCAACACCAGCATGGTGCAGGAATGGCTACTGGGTTCGGCTAGGCAGGCTTACAGGGAGGGAGGCTCAACCCAGCTCTTCTTCCTTGGGAATTCTGTTTGCTGTCTCAAGGGCTGCAAGGAATTTGGTCCTTCCTTGGCCCATGCTTGATAAAACAGATATTTTAGGGAGCTTATGCTACTGCACTTCTCTCTAAAATACTTTATGTGGGGCCCTCTATCACTAGTTTGGCCAAAAGAATCAAGGGAAAAAAACCTTACAAATTCTTCCATGAACTCTGCTGTAAAATTTATTTTAAAAAGTCCTTAAAGTTAAAATTATTTTAAAAGTAAGGGGTAAAATCTACAGAAACTAAGGCACCACATCTTTTCCTACAGATGTAGAAAATGCAGCTGTATTAGGCCTTATGGAAAGCAAATATAGTAATTTAGATGCACATCCAGTAATTTTTGTATTCTTTGTTCCACTGCTACTAATAACTGTGTTCCTCCCAAGGCCATCTAGGAAGACGAATGATTGTATCAAGAAGGGTTGCTACAGAAAAGGGACACAGACATGAAGAATTTCTGTTAATACAATTTATGAAGAGATAGGTTTTGCAGGTGTTCCATATTATACATTTGGATTTCCAAATCTTCACCTAATATTTTTTCTTTCCATACTGAGTATGGTAGACTAATCTTTATTCAAATATCTTTAAAAAGATCATTCTGATTCACTTGCCAAAATTGGATATGAATTTTGAAACAGAGAAAATGTTCATGTTTGCTGTAAGAATTGGCACCCTTTCTGTATCACTCCAGGAATGGTTCTTGCACTAGTAGGCCGAGAAAAGGATGAAACTTAGTTTTAAAGGAAAATCCATTTATAAAAGTTGGTATTTATTTATTTTTAGTGCTTATTAAGCAGAAGTGGCTTTCTCCTTCTATATTAAATTTAATTTTTTCATTCATCTTTGTCTACTAGTGCCAGAAAAAAAAATATTTATTTTGGCACTCCCCATCCTCTGTCTGTAGCTTGCGGAGGAGAGCGTAAGCCGAATTCAGGTACGGTATATATATGATATAAGCAGCTCCCTGAAATCCAGTGTAATGGCCTGAGTGTAACATGATGGGCTATACATGCAAAGGGTACAGAAGAACAGGCTGATGGCAAGAAAAAAGTCAAGAAAAGGTTTCTTTTCATTTTATAGCGAGTCCTTCTGGCTTTTGAGGTAATAAATATCGACCCTTCAGTAGTGTTTAGCTGTATACTGGCTCGCCTTGCTCAGAATGTGGTCGGCTTTGTCCCTTGGGATCAAGGGCTCACAACTGTAGGAGCGATGGTGAGTTCAGCCAGAAGGAAGGATGAGGATCATGCCTCCTGCCAGTAGGGTGCTGTACCATCCAGAACCGACCTGCATGATGGACTGCAGGTTTGTCTCACAATGAAAGGAAATGGGTTTGATGACAGTCATGGACTGTCTGAGGGATGCGCTTTTATGGCAGATCTGTTGTGTATTAATTCACACCAGCAGTGATGTTAATAGGGTCAAATATAGCATTTCTAATGTGATTTACATAGTAACAGCACACCAATGCTTTTCAAATAAGGCTAAGAAGCTGTGTAGCAGATACCTGGCTTCCATTAGGACCAATGCTTCCTAATCCCTCTTTCTTGATCCACTATTAGGGAAATAAAACTGTTACTTTAAAAGTATCACCGTATTAGCATGTATATACACCCTTCAGAGGGTGATGGATAAATTAGATTGACTGGAGATTTTTGATAGCTGGAATGATAAAAATAGGCACAGAAGGGAAACCTGAAAGATTTTGTTTTGAACAGAGCACTACGAAATGACTGTCTCCTCCAAATGCCCTTCTAAATCATTAAATTCCTGATTAAATTCCTGGGGTTGCATATTAACCCTAACAGCTGTACTCAGACTTCCCTTCTGAGGAAAGAGCTTGCCTGTGATATGGAGGAGATGCGCAACGCAAGTCACTTCCAACTCCTCAAAAGTGCACAGAACTCAGGTTTTTAAGTGATGACAAACTTAAATTGTTGATAAATGAAATAATTTGGTTGAGATGTATACTGTGACATGACATGTTTCTTGGCTTATTCTAATTCAGACCAGAATTAGAATTTTGGAAAGCTGGTGGAGAATTTATGAGCTCTAGGATTATTTCCTGAGATAGCCTAATTCACAGTCACATAAAAATTTGAATAATACAAATATATATTCAATATTTAATATCATAGGGTAAATGTATAGAGAAAATTTGTTATTTTCCTAAGAAAATCCTTCTAGTCACACTTTCACTGTGGTTAGCAAAACTCTGCTCAGTCCTCATAGTATTATACTTTCATATCAACTCCTGCTTATGTTTTTATTATAGCACAGATTCACCGGGAAATACCCAAGGGCAGTCTTTGTATCTCCCAAGGAAGTGACAAAACATATAGGGAAAATGAGTATTTCTTTCTTTTTTTCTTTTTTTTTTTCTTTTTTTTTTCTTTTAGTGACATGAAATAAAATAATCAGGTGAAATAATAAAAAACTCACTAGCAAAAAAATTGTTCCTAAAAAAAGAACTTTTGGATATTAAGTTGTCTCTATAGAAGCTTCCTGATCACTCTTCCACATTCATTCTTCTGACTTTGACTAAAAATTGGTGGTACTTTTTGGATGTTTACTGTACTTGACATCATTGATAGTATTACTGTATTATACACTTCACTCAATTTCACTGTTCCATCAGATTCTGGTTTTTATTGTTTTCCTATCAGTCTCTTTTACTTGTGAAAAATGTATAAATGTACCTGGTCAGGTGTAAGCCTATTAGATGGGCCATTGTATTATACTTATTTCTAAGTATATCATGGGGGAGAATGATTTCTCCTTCTTGATTGTGTTTATTCCTGCAAAGAACTATTTATGTACATACTAAAGAATGCACTGATGCTTGAGGAAAGTGATACAAGCTGAAAATAATTCCATTTCAGTGAAAAATGAATAAAGATGAATGTCTAATTAAGTTTAGATAATACTTTAATTTAGGGCTGAGTATAAACTAGTAATAACAGGCTCCTTCTAATTTAGCTTGAAACAATATTGAATTGTGTAAAAACGTAAAGATCTTCATTTAGGTTTGTAGGATCCTGACATTATAACTTTCCTCCTATGCTTTCATCAATTAGGGTATCTTTAGTAAAATCTGAAACACAGCTTAGTCTGAGTACACTAAGTTCATATTCCTTCATCCAAGACACATTCCATGAGTCATTGGCTACTTGGGTTAAATGCACCATGTCCATTTTAGATCAGACATTTCTCAACCCCATATTAACTGTCAAAATAGCTTGGAAAGCCAGTTACCGGTAATGGTGTGTTTGGCAGCTAGTAACAATTGCATAATCAGCTTTCATTTTCCATTGTCCAGTGATCTAATAGAAAAAGCATTAGATACCATAGGCTGGGTTTTTTTTTCTTATAACTGTTTTAAAATTGTTATTTAGTGGAAAGTACCCTAGAGCAAAGTCATAAATAACCATGTTCTCAGGTACTTGCTTGAATACAGTTAGTAAAAACACGTGCTTATAAACTGTTTCCCAACTTGTGTCAGACTCCTAATTTTTTACAAGTCACACGTGACCAAGTAGTACTGCAGACTGGGGATAAATAATTTTGCTATGGAATAAGAGGGCTTCCCTGGCACCTTTGTGCCTAGCCAGTTTTGTCAGACAAGAGGTTGGGTTGTTCCTCAGGATTGTTCCTATGCATAACCAGTATAAACATGCCAGATGGGGGTATTCAAGGACAGGGAAATCTAACTGACATTCACAGAACAACCAACCCTCAGATGAATCTGCAGAGGGAGAAAGGCGTGAAAGCTGGAAAGCAAGAAAAAGAAGACATCATTGTAATACCAGTTAAGGATGGAAAAAGAAAATAAAATTTTAAAAAGGGAAAGAAAATCCAGAAATTATATGGGCTGCTCATACATTGCTTTTCCCGGTAAATACATGAAGATGTGAACGGCACGGATTTTTCTGGCAGAGGTTTATTCAATTTTCTTCTCCCTTCTTTTCCCACCTCCTTGTCTCCATTAAGCTTCACGATATGCCTTTAGGCCTCTCACCCTCCTGTCTTTGCCACATTTACTCTACTTCCCCAATGTAGTCTCCCTCCATACATTCTTCTTCAGATGCTCCATTCTAGAGGCTTGCTTTCATCCAAGGTCCTTATCCCATAATCCCATTTTAGACCATGAAATCTGAGGCTTCAGAAGGACCTTTCTGTTCAGCTACAGACATTTTTTTCCCCTACCCCACCTTGTTGCCAGCAGCTAGTTAATGTACATGTAACAGGAATGCACTGCGCAGCTGAAGCCTTCCTTCTTTTCTGAATGTAGGCAGTAAGTCTTTTTGAATTGAAACCATCCCACATAACTGAATTTAGTCCTAAACAGTGAAAATCCCCTCTTGCATTCTGCTTATATCTGATAGATGCAGAACTATTGCCTGATATTGCACAAGTCTCCTTGAAGTATAAGGAATAAGTGAAGCAAAACATAAGGAGACCTTTTCTTGGCTCAGAACTAACATGTTAGAATAAATATCTTTGGATTCACTAAGATAAATCGCTCAAAAATTAGATCCGAAGTTATCAGGCTAAGAGAAAACAAAACATGGTGATCACTGAATTAAACTATTTTCACTCAGGTTGTAGCTGGCTTAGGTCTAGAGTGGCATACTCATTTTGGGTAAGTGGAGAGATGGAACACAAAGAATACATTGCCCGAAGTGGGCTTCAGTTATTTATTAGTAAATAAATATTAAAAAAAAATTCTTTGTAAGCCAAACCCAACCAAAAATAAACAAGCATACAGTTGAAACAAAGAGGGTATGCTAAAACTCTGTATCACATTTTGAATCAATAAGGGGACTAGGTGCATTCTAAATAAGGTAGTACTTAAACTGCAATTTCTTCAGTCACTCAGTCTTCCTAAAGTCAATCCTTCCATCTAACTGATCTGCTAGACAACTTTTTTTGAATAATAACATTTAAAGTAATTGCTTAGTATTAAAAATTCAGTAAGAGTGCTTGCCTGTATTTAGCATCTTGAAGTATTATTTATGTATATACACACTTCTCTGTGTTTTATTGTCACCTAGGTTAGTCTCCCTGCTAATTAACTTAACTGTCCCAGGGCCCACATTGTGGGCCTGAGGCCAACTGGCACAATTTGACCATTCTATTAAACTCCCTTGCTTTCCAAATCATGTCTGAATTACCTTTCGGGAATGGCCTGTGGCCCATTCTAACTCCTGATCTGTGTTAGGGAATTGTTATTAGATGTCCCAGGCAAAAAAAAACCCCAAAAACCAAAAAAACAAAAAAAACCCCATCCAACAGATTATTATATTTTAAGAGTGTACTCAGTTGAGTTCCAATGTTTGGTTCTCTGCCATAGCAAACAGACATGACTGGAGAGTACTAGAACAGGAATCATTGCCCCACTTACATTGAGCAGACATGATTTTCAGAAAGAAGAGAAAAATTTTACTTCTCAATCAAATAGAAGCTGTGCTGGCCTATGTATTTTAATAGTTTTTTATATTAAAAACCAAAGAAAACTCGGAATGGATATAACAGCAGAGCTATCTATCCTAGCTGTGTTTAATTTTTGTTATTCAACACATTTTTGGTTGGTTTTTCTCTTTTTTTTTTTTGTTTGCTTGATATTTTGCAATGCCTGGGATTCACTTAAAGCTGCAGATCTGTTAAAAATCAGTATGCTAAAGGCAAAACTTGAAACTAAACTGAACTGCAGTCTTCGTACAGTGATTTCTTCTTGCAGAATCTCCAGCATACACAGAACTTTACTTGCTTCCAAACTCTACTGCTCACTAATATAACGTTCATTGGAAAAACAAACAAGCCTGTTAAAAAAGCCTGTCCTCATAGCGCTTCTTTTTTGACCCAGGCTGTGCTGAAGATGGTTTGCTCCAATTTGTCAAACGGGATGTTGAAACCACAGCTGGTTCTTGAACAGTTTATTATGAGTGTCCTCATGCCCTATTCCTCATTGCTTCTGCCACTTTTCCAGAATCAAACCAGGCATGCTTGGTTTAGCAAACAGCTCCTCTCTCTTCTCTTGCTCCTCAGACCTGGCATCATTCCCATCTTCCTCCTCCTGGTGGGAGCCCCAGTCCCTCACAGCTGCCCGGCCTTACTGCTACACTTGACCCTACCCTTACACAAACTGGCCTCAGTTTTCAAGCGGGGTGATAGTGAATGGGCATGGCATCTTTGTCTTTGGCTCTTGCAAGTGTTAAGTGCTGTCCCAAACCTTAGGATCGGAACCCTAATCCTAATGGCCCATAGGTCACTGGATTTAACAATCAATTATCTGGATTTATATGTGGCAGTATTCTGAATGGGCTCAAACCTCCAGTAAATATATTCCAGCTTTCTTAACTGTTTTGCAAATGACAAATTTCCAAAAAGCTGGGTTTTTAAAATTTTTAATGCCATTTAAATGTTTCTTAGAAAGGTTACAGGTTACACACACGCATATAAAACACAAACAAGTCCCCAAGGAGAGATTTTTTTTGTTTGTTTGGGAAGCAGCAGGTCTCCCAAAACAGGGACCCTCTCACTGTGATATGTTTAAGTGATGTAGGAACCAAGACCTTAATTCCAATGAAACGTATTAATGACACCTTAATGTTTGAGGTCATAACTCAGCTGACAATAGAATTCTGTAAATCTGCAATATAGGCAGAAATCAGCACATATTTAAGAATTAGTATATAAAAGCAACAAATAAAGATGCACATTTTATAAGGAGCAGGAAGAGCTGCTTTTGCCTGTTTCACAAATCATTCACAATTCCAGCACAGAAGGAATTTCCATTTCAAATTCCCTGTCACCCACAGAGAGAGAGAGAAGGATTGAAGAGAAGGCTCAGGGGGGTCCTCATCAGTATGTATAAATAGCTAATGGGAGAGTACAAAAGAGGACAGAGCCAGGCTCTTTTCAGTAGAGCCCAGTGACAGGACCGGAGGCAACGGGCACAAACTGAAACACAGGAGGTTCCCTCTGAACGTCTGGAAACACTTTTTTTACCATGATGGTGACCAAGCACTGGGGCAGGTTGCCCAGGGAGGTCACAGAGTCTCCGTGTCTAGAGATATTCAAAAGCTGTCTGGACACAGTCTTGGGCAATCAGCGTTAGGTGGCCCTGATAGAGCAGGGGGTTGGACAAGATGACCTCCAGAGGTCTCTTCCAACCTCAACCATTCTGTGGTTCTATGATCACAACATGGGAACAAGGACTCTGTGTTTCTCGGAAAGGGGAGGCAAGGAATCATGGAACTTAAATGGTGGAAAAGACTGTTGCTGCATATGGACAGCAAATGTCACACCAAAAGGGTATATGGAAGCAAAGAGGTGTGTGTAATGATACTTAGTCCACTCTTTCATCAAATGCACACATTATGCAAGGGTTAGTAGCACAGGATCCCAGAGTAGTTGAGGGAGGAAGGGATGGACCTCTGGAGGTCATGTGGTCCAATGCCCTGCTCAAAGCAGGGTCAGCAAGTGCAGGTTGCTCTAATTGCATAATAAAGAGAGCATTTTAAGTCTATTTGATCCATACTAACCAGAAAAATAGAGAAGAAACCATCTCTGGTCTTTTGTTGCCTGAAATCCTATTTAGTCCATCCAGAGCTATTGGCAGCCAAAACCTTCCTCAAGGTCTGTGATCCTTTGACAATGGCCTTTTGTTCTTAACTACTCACTGTCCATTACATCATCATTTTCTGCTCAGTCTCCTTCTTGGTTGACATTTTCAGTCAAAATTTGCAAGGTCCACCTCAGGGAAGAACTGTTCCAGCAGGGCTGAGTTTTTCAAAGTGATGGAGCCCTTGGTAAGAGCATAAGCATAGCATTTGCCAGTTGCTGGTGAGCAAACAGGCCTTCAAAGAAGGGAACAAATCTGCTTTATGGATAAGGGCTAAGGAAAGCAGACCACGCCAAAGAAGTATGAGGGGATTCGAGGACTGCTGACTTTTTTTTCCCCTTCTTTTTTTTAAGCTAATTTCCATTTTAGAATACCAGGACAACTAGTCCACAAAAAAATTAGTTTGGTAGAAGACCCAGTCAGAATTCTTTGCCTGTGGTTTGCAGGCACTTTTTTATGTATTCTTTGTGAAATTTCTGTTTTTCTCTAGTAGTCACCCATGCATACCTTCGATATTTCTGCTTATTCTTTCATGTTCCATGGCACTACAATTTTATGTCTCATGTTTCCCCTTCAAACAACTTTTTTTCTCGAAATTAATTTGAACACTTTCAGTTAGTCTTCTCATTGTATATTTACACACTGAGATCTGTCTCTCCTGAGGAAACAACAAACCTGTGTTAACCGTGAAAAAACTATTAAGACTAAACAGATTTTTAAAACGTTTTACAAGCAAGCCTGAAGTTGTACTTGCTTCAGTCATTAAGAACATTCAAACACTGAGTTTTAAATTGACATAATATAAAGCAGAAGACTTTCATTCTTGTGACTTTAGTTAATATGTGCAAAGATATAACACACTCACACAAGCAAATAATTATTTGATTTAATATGGACAAGAAACTGGGAGACAATAATGGATTTGATGGTAAGGTATACTATTCTGGAGGAAGGTTATGAGTGGATTTTAATATAAGATTGTCATTGATGACCTTAGCAAAAAAAAGTTTTTTGCAAACTACTTGTAGATATCAGTAAGAGAGAGATCACAATAAATACAGGAAGAACTGCATTGTTTTGAGTATAAAAACATGTGATGTAAAGATAACAAAAGCAAACATAATTCCATAAATTGTCAGATTAATTATACCTGGTATTCCTGTAGACTGGAAAATTATGAAAAATTCTGACCTCACACATTCAGAAAACAGCCCAGAAACCAAATGTTTGTAGAATGGATTCTTTGATGATTTAGAAAATGCAGAGTATAGAGCAAGAGGAGAAAAAGAATTTGGGAGTCTTTAACAGGCCAAAAAAAAGGTTGAGATGAGATGTCAGTTTTTATAAACATGATCAGGGCAAACATTGAGGAACTGAGAAGGAGATGGGGAAAAAGAAGTAATCTACTGGTACACATCAATTTTCATCATTTTAGGGACTCTTTTGGAAAGTTTTATTCTAAATCCTGTGTACATGCATTTATGCCAAAAATCCGTAGTTTATTCCACAGCACAACAGTTTAACAGTTCTGTGTTGGCACTGCAATTATTATTTTTAAAAAATGGAAGTAAAACAATTCTTTTCATGACTTTAATTATAAAATGCCCTCATAATCTAGCTTTTTTTTTCCTTTCTAAAGCCATGAGACCCAATAATAGCTAAACTCTGGTTTTACTGGGTTTAGACAGTATAATAGTCAGTATTCCAGAAACACTGAAATGCTTTGGTTACAGTAATTTGGAATCAAAGCTGTGTGAAAATCAAAAATTACATTAAAGCAATCTCACATCAGTTCCGGTCCAATTTCCTGTTAAATTTCTCTTAACACCAAACAGGTTCCTTTTATTCTTTTATCATCAGACATGCAACGGAGAGATGTTCAAAAGTCAACTTCCAAAGGGGAGTGCTTTTCAAGGATTATGAGAAGTAGAGACTCTTCGGTTATGTGATAAAAGCTCTTCCGCGTACCCACGAAGGAGCACGAAAGGTAACGGCAAGAACGGGAGCCCAAAAATTACCCTGCCGGCCCATCACAGGAGCCATCAGCCAGAGTTGGAGGGGACATCCAAATTAAGAACTCAGAGGAAGGGACACCCTGTCCCAGCCCTTCCCAGAATTGTCTCAGGGTAGCCTCAGCCCAGGCCGCAAGTGTGACACCCATTACGATGGGTCAACAAGGGAGCACCGTTTGGACTGGGGGGGTTGCTGCTGTATGATACACATCATGGATGTGCAGGGGAAGAGCACTTCAGCATAGCACAGGCCTGTGGGATGTTTAAGGGAGGAAAGGGATGGATTTAGGTGATTTGGAGAGGCACAAGTGTGGCAAAGTAGAGGGGCAATGGGAAAGTATGTGAAAATAGGTATGAAAGGGAAAATGTATGAACTCAGAACAATGTAGCTATTAGTGTCAAAAGTACTTTAAATACTAACAGTAATGAATACACCTGGAGTAGTTCATTCTATGTAGTTAGACTTTGATGATATAGTACAAATCTAACAACTAATTTTAAAGAAACTGCAAAAGCGTGCATTGCTTAATGATTTCCCCATTTTTCGTTAACAATTTAAACATAATTTTGAATTTCAGTGAAGTCTTTCTTATGCATTTGCAGATACATTTATTTGTCCTTTCACAGTGTAGCAAGTAATGGTTCAAAACAATAAAATAATGAAACATATAAGTATGAAAGTAAGCCAGATGATTATTTTGAAAGAAACCACGATTCAGACACAAGCTAGCTTTTGGGAAAATATGAGTGTAATATATGAGAAGAAGTGAAGATGGGTCAAAAAGGACTGCTCACAGATGTGAGATGTCAACACTGAGGATGAAAAGCTGGAAAAAACATTCATCTGGTGAAAGTTATTAGTGAAAACAAAATGTCAGAGGAGTTAGGTCCAAGTCAGTTTAATAAGAAACAAACTGCTGTTTATGACAGTGTCTTGTTCTGTACGTTATCTTTTTGTCCCAAAAGTACAGTGAGGAATAATTCCAGATTCTGGAAATAATTGTCTTGAAACCAAATTCTTGTCTAATACTGACACAAAGGTCCACCATGCAGAGTACAAAGTTGAAATCTGGTCAATTTTCTTTAAATAGAGTAATAGTTCAGCTGAAAAGATAAAAAAAAATGAGATTTCTGGCTTGTGGTGCTGAGCAGTATGTGTTACATTTGTTAGCATTATATTTCTATTTCCTGGTTTACCCACTTTCTACATTTCCTTTAGATCTATCTTGATCTTACTGCCATTGGTAAAGGATAAGATTTACAATTAATGTATATCTAAACTTGTTGGAACAACACGCATGTGTTGCAAACTTGATGAGAAAATATCTTGTCTGGTTTATGAAAAGAAAAAACCAAACATTTTATAGAGCTATTTTCCTTTGATATACACCAGATACCTATGAAAGTTAGCAGGAAAATATTATAATCTCTTTCTTTTATCCATAATGCTGTTCTTTGGTTGCTGATGAAAGCAAAGAATCATCCTTTGAAAGAACAACAGCATATTTCTAAGGAAAATCAGGTTCATTTCTGTACTGTCTGTTATGGAGCATTTAATAAAACTATTTCAGAAGACTTATAATGCTGAATGATTGTTTTAAGAAAAGAAAAAAAAAAAAAAAAAAAAAGCATGAGAAAACAGTAGGCTGCTTCCACTTAAAGATCCTTTTGTAAGGAGTTTGGAGTCACTGAAATGTACTGACATTTAGGACTCTTTCTTTCCTTTCCATTTATATTGATCTCCATAGTCCCTAACCACTGCTGCATATTGTGGAGCTATAAATGATGCACAAGCACAAAAAATTATCTAAGATCTTTATTGCTTTCAGTATTCATCTGTTGATGTCCTTGATCTTTGCATAAAACCTTCAACATAATTTAGCTCTTAATTAAACATCAGATTAGTCTTCATGGAAACAGGTCCTTTCTGCTCTTTGCTTTTTCTGATTCCAGCAAAGTCCATTTTTGTTTAACCCTTTCCTTTCCTTTCCTTTCCTTTCCTTTCCTTTCCTTTCCTTTCCTTTCCTTTCCTTTCCTTTCCTTTCC
>VYZV01002399.1:42483-58549 GCA_013401275.1 Pandion haliaetus | reverse complement strand
CCTTCCCTTCCCTTCCCTTCCCTTCCCTGTAGACCATACAGCCTAACAATTCCACAGTAGTCCTGTGCTCACCCTGCGTGCACTGCTGTAGGCTATGTTTTCATCTCTTGCAACATTCTTGGCAATATTAAATGTAAGTTGTGGTCCTGCTGCTAACCTCTTTTTGATCCAAATCTGACCATAATATGTTCAGTCTCGGAGACTAAAAAAAATATTAGGACACACGACCCTGAAACCATGAGGCTTTTAAAATGAAAGCTATTTTGGATTATATTAAAAAAATATATCTTTGGCTACTGAGCCTTTCAGAGAGCACATGCTCATACCATTCAGATTCTCTTTGAAATCATAGACTTAGAAGTGCAACAACCTCTTAATGACATCAGAGACTTTTGCAATCGTTGCACTCAAGTAGTTGGGTCTTTAGTGATAGTAAATGCCACAAAAGTCGTGATTAAATCATCAGTGCCTATAATGCGGTGGCTGCCTCTAACAAGACAAACTATAACTAATTACAGTAAGATACTTCTGAGTGTACATAAAATTCTTGGCATTGTACGGGATCAGAGCAGTGGAAGAAGAAAAGGCTTAGCAGAGCTGCAGGAGCTGTCAGGGCGCACAGAGCTTTTGGGAGCCATCCAAGTGTGGGCAGCATGTGGTAAGATGACAAATTAGGGAGGAGGCACTGCAGCATGCTGCTGTGTTACAGGGTGCTGGCATGAATGAATGATTGTAGGGAAGGAGAAACTGGTGAAGGGTCAAAGGGAGAAAGGAAGAAATTTCCAGAAAGTTAGTTAATTGAGAGAAGATTTGCATAATTTAACATCTGAATGTTGGTATTTATCCAAACTAAATTAAAGGGTGGAACCTTCTGTAGTCAGCCCATCACAAGCTCAGATACCTTTCTGTGCTATAGTAGATGGCTCCATGGCAACAGAGTGTGATGTTGCAAACAAACTGATGGCTTCAGGTGGGAACAAGCAGAATTCATACTTTTAAGGCAACGGTCTTCAACGATAAATGATATAGGTAAGTCTAGATTCAGAAACACAGCCTCTCAACAGAATTTTTCTCAAAATTAATGTTTCAAATTTTGCAGGAGGCATCTTTCAACAATATTAAATTCAAACTAGATTTTACATGCAATGCTTTCTTGTTCTTAAAGGTGCTGACTAAAAATAGATCATCTCTATTTACTTACCTTTTCCTAAGTGCATAATAGACTTTTGCCTGTGTATTTTCCCCTGTAGCGCTCATTCCATGCAAGGAATAGTTGAAACTGTAACACTCAAAACTTTATTTTCATAAGAGAGAAAATAAAAAGGATTATCTTTTCATGCTGGTGTTACTGGGCACTTCTTTTTGGCTCATAAAATTGCTGATAGGCAACTAGAAAGATTACTGAACGTCTACTGTTGTGGAAGCATTTTAACTTTTATTCTTATTGACAGAAGTCTCTTTTTTTCCCCAGAGGATTCATGGAAGATTTTCGGTTTCATGATGACTGTTTCTTTGCTTCTTTACCTGTCCCTCAGTTTCTCTTCTACTCTGTTTTTTTGGGGAGGGGAGAAGTCTTTCCTCTGATGTCCTGTCTCATCACTAATATTCAGTGTCTTCCATTCATTTTCCCAGGCCTAAGAGATGCCACATTAAGACGGATGGATTTGGAAAATGTTGAAGGTCACTGAAGAGAACTGACAGCAGCTCCGGAGTGCTCCTTGTTTGGAAGAGAAAGTGTACACTGGGATGCTTTACTCCAGCTCCCAATGCACCCAGGTCCTTTCTTGGGTGTCCAAAAGATGCCTAGCTCCAAGAAGAGCTGTATAAAGCGAGGATGCCAGCCCATGCCTGGGGCAGTGAAGTGTCACTTGAAATTAGAGCCTTTGAGTACAGGGTGTGAAAGACCAGCCAAATGGGGAAAGCTCTGAAAGTGCAAGAATCTGAAAGATATAAACAAACCTATGTATTCACCTCCACTTGCTTGGATGGATATTTTGAGGCACAGAACTAGAATGGCATATACACTCATTTTATCCATTTTATTGCAGTACAGCCTCTGCTACTTTTCTTTTCCCCACCTTTTTTTCACCTAAACATCTCCTCCCACTGCTCCAACCCTATTTTGTTGTTTCTGTGACCCATGTGAAAAAATCCATCTGACATGCATAATGTACTGCTTGATTCCTGGATATATTCTTATAAGTATATATGAACCTTCTGCTTTGCATAGTTCTGTATCTTTACTATGCCAGAATGACATATTGCACATTAAGTATAGCAACAAGCATTGATATGTGTATGCTTTTTTTTTTTTTTCCTGTGAAAACAACAAAAGATACAAAAAGTAAATCTCTGTGGCAGTCCTGAGTCCTGAATGCATTTATTTTGCCTACAGAGAACAGCAGTAGCAATATCCAAGCCACTAGAAATTGGAGCGGAATATAAATATATTAAATGGCCATGACACTTTTGTAATGTAATTTAACCTCTCTGAGGAATGTAAATATGTTCTTCTTTTTCAAATTCCAAGAGAAGGAAGGCTGTGCATGTGACAGAGTTCATTTTCATTTTGGCATAAATGAAGCACTTTCTTTGGTAAAAGGAACATAAAAGTTGCCTGAGCATAAAAGTAAGAATGAAAAGAGTACCATTGTCTTATTTCAATATCTCCCTTAGAAAAAATCAGTCATTTTTTCAAAATTTAACTGCAATTACTACAAAAAAATAATTAGTATTCTACACTAAACTTCTCATGAGGCTCAAGATTTTGTTTTGTATTAGTATTATTCCACAATAAAAGCCACAAGATTGGAGTTTTGGTTTACTTGTTTTGGGCCAGACCTTACAGACAGGGTTGCTCTGCCTTCTAAATTTGCAGCATATGCAGCTTTAACCTTTGGTGAAATGGCTTCAGAATACTGCTAGAGATGCATTGATTGACTAATGAAGACAAACCCAAGATTTTCCATCCCACAGTTTCAAATATTATATCCACAAATTGATTCTTCTTCCAGAAATGGAATATTGAGGGATCAAAACAAGAAAAGTGACATAAAATGCAGGAGACCTTCACCCTCATACCTAGAAGGTCTATACTGTATTTCGCAGGCATTTTCCCTTTGTTTACACAAGTCAGTGTAACAGGGCCATGGATGATCATTATACTGAGAGTAGAGATGTTACAAGTTCACAGGGGATTTTTTTTACCTTTTCACAGTGGTTCTCAACCAAGCACAGAGGATCACTGTCTAGCTGTATAATCTTGCCTTTTGTTTATCTGCTCAAAGTAGTTATTTTCCCCCATCTTCAAATCCAGGCAAATTTCTGTTTCCTTTCCTCTTAACTACACAGTTAAGTGAGCTAGTGATACAGTTTGGGACAATGAGCATTGTCCTGGAGCTGGGACTTTCAAATTGGTGTTGATATTTGGCCATGAAAGCATGGTTTAGCACATCCGAGCTGGGACCGAGATGAAGCAAGAGCTAATCAAGATGAAGTAGAAGGAAAGATATTCTCATGAACTTTTTAAAAATCAAGCTAATGAGGGGAAATGCAGAAACCACTTAACCAGTCAAACATTCCTGAAACTGAAATTCAAGAACAATAATAGCAATAATCCAGACTGTGACTCTGGAAACTTGAACCTGATTGTTTTGGTTTAATCTGTTTTATTTTCCCAGGGTTTCATTTCCTTTTGTTGTTTGCTTTTGGTTTCCCTCCCACATCAACTCTTTTTTTTGCTCACTTCAGAAGAGACTTATTTTTGGTGACGCAGATTTTCTTTTAATAGAAACCATTTTCAGATAAGTCTGCTACAGTGTGAAACCATAAATCACTATTTTTATGTATATAGGTTTCAAAAGCTCTATGTACTATGTTTGGGAACTCATTCGGTGCTTCTTTTACTATATAAGGAATTAAAGAACAAATATCTGCAAATATAAGGCAGAAGAAAAATAAAGACAGAGGGCATAGACTTTTTTCCCTTCTGCACGTTCTCTACATTTACAATTTAGAAATAATAAAAATTGCCAAACTAATTTCACTTGGAGGGCAGTCTAAAGGGTGGTTTGTATGAACCTGAACCTGTAACCACTGAAGTTCCCTGTTTTGCCTCACAGTGAGAGCAGGATCTGCAGATTGCTTACACCAGGCATTAACAACGGGTTCTGCAATCCGTTAAATTCACTATCCATGGGTCAGTAAGCAGTTCTGTGTGATTGACAGCAGCAGCAGAACTTAGATCAGGTTTTCTTCTACTCTAAAACTGGAGCATAGCAAACCAAGCCTTAAATTTTTTGTACTACATCTCTGTATTAGGCTGGCAACGCGCATCTAACCCAGCATCTCAAACTCTCTCTAGACCAGTTTTTTTTTTTTTTTTTTTAATGCACTGGTGAAAGTCTAGACTAATTGTAGCAATAGTGGAGTTACTCTATTATATGGTGTCACTGTGCAGGCTGGTAGACTGAAGCCTGGGCGAGAAGAGCTGTTGCTACCCAGAGGCTGGAAAAACAGTCTTCCCACGGGTGCTGAGGGTAATGGTGAAAAAGAGAGAGGGGGTGGGGAATGGCTAGAGCGGGCCAGTACACAGCCAGAAACAAGCCACAGCTTAGCAATGGCATGTGACACTTCTATTAAAAACAGTTCTGTTCTAAAGTTGAGGGAATGATATGATGTCATTCATAACCCGGTTGTGAAAAGCATAGGCAAACAATTTCCAGAGAGCCAGGGGTGAGGGTTTGCAGTGTGATCTCCGGCTGCAGCCTGGCCTGAAGGAAAACTGCACAAAGAATTCTGAGAATTACTTTTTTGGAAAAAAAGAGAAAATACTCCATACAGAACATGTCAACTGTGGCATGGGTGCTGAATGGATCATGCCTATCAGTGCCTTCTTTCTCAGGAGATGAAATATTGCCAGAGGCTTCTGAAGGAATGGCTCAGCAAGCCACGGTAGCAGCAGAGCAGGAGTCCGGCCAAAGGAGTAGATGTTAAAGCAGTGTGGTGAACCTGACTAATTTAAATGATGGTTAATGGCCAGTGAGGGTGATTCGAAGCAAACATGATTTGCAGGAATACCAGAAAAACTCAGCTAGAGATGATTGGTGGGGAACTGGTGAAGGGGAGCAACCAGGAGCAGCAGCTTTGTGCAGGAATAGCAAATAGTTTATGAGGATGGGAGTCACGCAGTGAGGCTCTCCCCTCCCTGAAGCCTCAAACGGGGCAGGCTGCTGAGGGCCTCCGAAACTCAGTTTTTTCCCTTCGTCAGGGCAACCAGTAGTGAGTGAGCTGTAAGAGGGAAAGGGAGGAGCAAACAGCTGCCCAGTCACACAGTTTTCCTCAGGACTTGGCTTTGGACAACGACCAGAGAGCTTTGTTGAGGTTAATGGTAATTTGCCACTTCTGAATTGCTACTGCATTTTTTTTCCTTCCCTTCTGCCCTCTGTAGACCCAATGACCTCTTACTTGTTTAAGACCATCTGTTGAACTCACCGCCTCACTGAACATCCATATGATTTAATTTCCTAGGTCTTTGCCTGGAAGCTCAAGCCAATGACTTTTTAGTAAGGACTTCCTGAGAGGTGAAGACTATCAAAGGTGAACAGGGAAGAGAAACAAAGCAGAGGAATGGGGATTTTGGATGTGAGTGCTGCTCAGACTGTGGGAGTAAAGCAGCTTTGGAGGGTCTCGCTGGAGTCATGGTGACCATGATCTGGTAATTCATAGGTGTGGATTTGGGTAGATGCGTGCAGGATTAGGAGATTTGTGAGACGGACACAGTATGGCTGCATTTAATTTATTTCCTGAGTGAGCAATGTTTGTTTTCTGGTGACTGATGAGACTTTGTCTTGAACGTCTCTGACTGTTCTCAGTTATATTTCAGGCAGAAGGAGTACTTATTCCTCCACGGGACTGTGGGAACAAGCATGCAAAATAGTTCTATGGCATACAGAATTCAGGGTTTCTACAGCACAGAACTGGTATAGCATATGATATTAAAAGAGGTTAAGATGAGGTTAAAGTTAAGCACAAATTCTAAAATATGCAAGACTGCAAAATTTTACAGCATAAATATCATAACTGTGGGCAAAATTTAATTCATGGTATATCCACCAAGAAGCCCACGAGTACTCTACACAGTACACATTGATGGTCTCTGACATTTTTCTGCTTTATTCCAGAAAGGTGTGTTTTCAGCTGAGAGCAAGTGGAAGGTCACTTATATTGGATTGCTGTGGTCCTAACTTGATCTAACCTTTAATACCCTCTCACTGAGACCACATAAATGTTGCTTATAGAAAGTGAAACTTGCAGTAATAAAAATGGCAAGTTAATGTGTTTTTCTGCTTAGGTCACAAGTAGAAATTACTTCAGTGATCTCATTGCAGCCCCAGGTGGACATTTGTCTCCATCAGAAACAATTTCAGTTTGACATGGTTTGGAAATTATGTGAAGACAACAACTGAGGCTGGAACAGCAGGCTTTTAGCAAATGAGATGTTATTTTGATTCAAATTTATGATGGAAAGATATTGTATAAAATACAGTTCTTCCAAAAAAAGACAGAAAGATCTTTTAAAATAACTTAAGCTCATTGCTTCTCCTTGTCACATATAAATACTTTTAATTTAAAAAGAGGTGATTCATACCCTCTGCTGGATTAAATTAGTGAAGATCATTTGGTTTAGATCAATTTAGCTTCGTTGACTTCAGTAAAGCTGCACTAACAGTACAGTAGCTGACTGGGTGGGCATATATGTGAATCACTGATACAACAATTGACACCTTTGCAGTAATCACTGATACAACAATTGACACCTTTGCAGTAAAGATAGGCGAAATACATTAACATGAGTACCATTCCTCATTAAAGACCCAGTCCTCTTCAATCTGAGTCTGTGGGACTGTTGCCATTATTTCAAGCGGATCCGAGATTAAATCCTGTGAGGCAGGTAGCCAGCCAATTCTCCAGCCAAAATCCCTGTAGGCTGGTGAGTGAGACCCATGCTCCTTCTGGGGCTGCTGCTGGGCAAGACCCTGCCTAGGACATGGCTTCCCAGGTTAAGCTTCTGCATCCTCTCCTTGTCCACTGTCTCCCAGAACCCTGTCTGCAATGGAGATGCAGGCCCTGGAAGACAATGCTTAGATTTTGGGTTTTAATGGTATAGTGAAGCCAAGAAACTTTAATATGAAACCCTAGTATAAGGTGTCTCCTCCATATTGTGCCCAAGCCACGTTCAAACCCTGGCAGTGGGTACGTAATACTTAAAACGCTGTGAATTTTGTGGAAATATATATATATATATATGTATACTCTCCTACTTACTGAGGGCACAACTTAAACCCTTGCATATATTTTCCAGCCCAGCCCAACAGAGAAAGTAATGACAAGACTCAAATGGCTGTCAAAGCACATGTCATACTGAAACATATGTCTTCTGAAGTAGCTATCAGTTGTAAATGTCTCCATTGATCACATTAGAATCAGCACTACAATTGGAAAATGAGTTTCTATATTATTACTGTTTGAGTTAATTTTTTTACTTGGAACAGTCTTCTTAACATAACACAAAACAGTAAAAATATTCTAAAACAGGAATCTAACTTGTAAAGTCCCAATAGGAATTAACTTACAGAAAACTACAGCTAAGCTACACAAATAATAGATTTTTTTCCTTCAGAGTGGTGGGGAATGGCATATGGCATGTGTGCTACACATGTAAATCTTAAATGCCTGATTTGAAATAAAGTAGTGACCCTGTTTCCTCCTGGCAAATATGCTCCGGGATTTAGAGGAAAAGTCCACATAGTATTAGTATTAACACAAAGATATTTCTGCAATAGCAGTCATCATGCATGTCTTAAGTAAGGATGGCTATAATATGACCCAAATACAGTAAGGAGACAGGTGGGTGAATCCAGTGAGGGATTTACTTTTAACATACATGAAATGTTGCTAGAAAGTGTTTTTGAGGGTAAGACTCATATGAAGAAGCCTTTTTTTACATTACAGAAAAAAGAGAAGAGCAGGGAGAAAGCATAGTAGCATAGACATAAGAATAGAGACTTTCTGTTTTTATATTAGCTTGTGATCTTAGTTTATATTTAAATCTATAACCAATTATAGTACGTAATCTGGAGCTAAAGAGTCACTGTCTGAGGAGAGGCATGAAAGTAGGGCTGGAGACAGTTAGCTTCCACATTTTGGGTAAAAACATTAGAAACTAAGGTATACCATGAAAGGATATATGCATTAGATAGCTTGGAGATAAATCTGTCTGAGGGTTTCATTAGAGAATTAACTTTTTTCAAAAGAAGGTGTCGCAAATATTCACCATCCATCTTGTCTTTATTAAGCTATTGGCATTCTGAGTATGCTAACAAAGTATCAGTACACATTTGCTAGAATATTTATATGGTATTCTTAAGAATGTGAAGTATTTCTTCTTGGTTTTGCAGTGCAAACATATGATATTTTATACAGTAACTTTTATCACATTTGTGTGTTCATATAAAAAGATGATCCTAATTAAATCAGAAGTATTTAACTGGCTTATCTTTATTTTACCATCTGTAAGGAAAACTAGATTCAGACCTTTGTTAAACCTACTGTTAATCCCTGAGTCTTTGAACACAGGCAACTCAACTTGAATTTGATCCAGTAACCAACAGACAGCTGCAGGTAGGAATGGAAGATGGCTATGGTGTATTTGCAGGTAAGATATACCAAGAGACCTTGTCCCTGGATTCAGGTTCCTAAATACTGAATGCTTCATGCCCAAACATATCACATAGCTGCAGGCCAGCCTAGAAGAAACCAAGGCATGTTTTATTGAGATAGGCAGGCATGGAAGGATTCTCAAAAAAACCTGTAGAAAGCATTAAAACACTATTTGTAAAATTTCTCTAGAAGTGAGGAACATCTGTCAGCAACCCCCAGTACTGAGTTTATTGTCTGTGCATGTTCAGCAAAAGGAAATTATCAGGTGGTTCCAAATTCTTTGAAATTTCCAATAACAAAATGTCATTTTTTTTTGATTCAGGTTCAACAAGCAGTTCTTTCATGAGCTAAACCCTGAATTGTCTTGTTATGGTTGTTGATACCTTTGTTTGTACTGAAGGATGCTTTTGTTATGGCTGCACATGATGTTCCTTTTCTGTTTTAAACAGCAAACTTACTTTCTTTCCATATGGAGCTGAATTTCAGTGCCAGTGAAACAATCACAATGCAGCCACCATCTAAGTCTGCAGCATTCACAACGCCTCTTCTATACCCTGAGTAAGTCAATTCCCACAGCATCCAGCACCTCGATAGTTTGCAAAGTGCTTTGGGGCCAGAGAAATAGCAGCATAGGAATATATTGTCACCATCATATTGAGGACACATTTCTAAACTGGTATGAGAGAATGTAGATCCAAATAAAAATATTTTTTTTCATACTGAGCACAGAAGAAATTTAAGCATTATTAAAAAAAGGCAGAGGTTTAATTATGTTTTCAGAAATCAAAAGATTGGCCAGGTTAAATATTGCAGCATGAAACCTATTATCAAAAATTGATGAATTGAGAAGATTGATTGACCTTGTGTGCTTTTATAGCAATTCACAGACACATGAATCATTTCTCTTCACTCATGTTACAAGCATACAACTTGGTAATCATTACATGCAAGCCTTAGAGGATGATTATCACATTTCCAAGGAAGTTAATGTCTTCTGCAGAAGGCAAACTGCTGAAGTCAGTTACTCAGAGTCTGTAGAAACTGTATTTTCTTCTGAAGACCTGGGGTAAAATTTGACACTCTTTACTACTGAACTAATCTGAGCTGCAAAGAAATCTCTTCACTGTTGAGCAAAGGATGAGTGCAGAGTATTATACCTTAGCCTATACATTATAGTATTATGCTATAGTCACAAGACAGTGAAATAGACTCAAAAAAAGCTATTATGCCCCTTCTGGAGTGGAACAGAAATTCTCAAATGAAACTTTATATACCAGAAAACATCAGTTGAGAGAAACCAGAACTTTTGCTATACTGTATCTATTTAGATGGCAAAACCAACAGCAGCTGCAATAGTTGTCTTCAGACCCTAGACAGAATATCTGGTAAAAAAATCCATCTGAAAACAGACACAGTATTGGGAGACTGAAGGACCAGGTAGAGGTTCTTAGGTAATTTAATAAAGTAGGATGATCTAATCATGACAAAAAAAAACTTGCCTCAAAGCAGACAAAGCAGACCCTTTTCCTGAGCTGTGTGTAGCCTTACACAAGTTCCCCACCAGCTGTGTAATCAGCTCATGAATGAAGTGACTCTTTATCTTGTGAACTTGGTTTCCTTATGATAGGAAAAGAAAAAAATATCAGAGCTGGAATTTTTTCACCAGATGAAATTCCTGTTTTCTGAATACTTCCAGTGCTTCCCTGAAAGATTTAATCATGCTTTAGTTTTACATGGAGATCAGAAAATCACAGAACTGTTGGCTGGAAGAGACCTCAGGAGTTCGTCTTATCTACTCGCTGCCTCTGACAGCATCAGTTTTGCCTTTGCTGTTCTTGACAGATGTTGGAAATGTTCCCAAACATTCCTGATGCTGAAGAGCCCACGGTGTGCCCAGGTTTTCGTTACACTTTTAACCCCCCTTTTTCCTGTTGCAACATAAGATCATTACTTCTTAACCTATCTGTTAGTAGCCAACAAGCATGTTTAAAGGACTTTAGGTTGTTTCTTTCATATTAATATTCCTGGCACAGAAAAATAGCCCATCAAATTTTCTCTACCATTTAAATCCTGGTTTGGGTTATGTATAAGGACTTTCTGCTTCCGAAGTTTACTTCCCACGTCTCGTGCATTGGAATAAAGGCATTTCTGATCAGCAGCTGATGGACTATCACAGTTTCTCTCCCTTTTGATTCCGTTGTGCAAAACTTTGTCCCGCTACCTTTTAAGCTTCTGTCCTGTTTATACTTACCTGGAGGAATTTGCTCCCTCTCCCCTCAATCCTAATTTAAAACATTCCCCATTGGATCTGCAAGTGTGCAAAGATACTCTTCCTCCTCTTCTTCTGGGAAGTACATGTCACGGTAGTTCACAGAATATCACCCCATGGTGAAGGAAAGCAAAGCCCTGCACTGACATTACTGGCATGGCCATATTTACCCTCAGGCTGTGTTTGTCCCTCTTTGAACCCTGATTTTTTTCCTGGGAGGGCTGATGAGAGTAACCCTTGCTGCTCCCAGAGCTCTGTAGTCACTTGTGGTCTGCTTAGGCTCACTCTGGAGCAGGCGTTTGTCTTTGCATGAAGGAGAACGTGTTCCAGGAGCCCAGATGTGCCTCTTCAGGCTGTCAATAACATTTTGGATAGCAATAATCATATCTCGGAGACAGATGGGTCTCTTCACTGCCAGTAGGGGGAAGCCACCAACTACTTTTACATTTTGGTTTTCCTCCTGAGAATGGGGGTAGTGGATCTCCCAGTACTTCAGGTTTGGGTTCTTTTACCTCCTCTGCCATTGGCATCGCATCTTCCTGTGCTACCCGACCTGGATATTTATTTCTGGAAGAATTATAAAGGAATAGCAGCACATGAAATACAAGACAATATTGATCTCCCGCAAGAAAGGATTTGCTGACAGAAAAAAAAAGCTGGGTTTTTTTGCATGATGTGGTCATTATTAATAATTAAATTTCCTCTTTTGCCATGTTGCATTTTTGCCGTTGAGAAAGAAGTTCAGATTAGTACTTCTAATCTATTTTTCAGTTTTTCATCTTTAGAATATTTTTCAGTACTGATATAAGAATGCTTGCGAAATAAAAAACCAGTAAAAAAAAAAACAGTTTGTGACAATACGTTTCAAATCATAATTGAGCAAAACCAGGCAGTTGAGGGGAGAATTTAATCTTTTGTTATGCTGCTATTTACTTGAGAATACATGGCACTGGTAAATCTACTTGATTGCCGTGGCGGTATTTTTACAGTGGAAGAATATAGTTCTATTCATTAAAAGAATATAGTTTTCAGAACAGTAAAGAAAGGGTAAAAGGAAGTGCAGAAAACGTTTTTTTCATTAGATTCAGAGTTCTCTGTTGTCTTGGAGATCCAGCCTCATGACAAAAGTTCATGCAAAAGTAGGTGGGGGTTCACCCTTTCAGCTGTTCGCTTGTGTGGAAGAAAAAACTTGCTATGTCATGCAGCACAGCTTCTCCGGGTCGTTTATATAAACCACATGCTGGGTTATTCTCAAACAGTAAAGGCTGGCATTTAAAATGTTAAAGTGCTGAAGGCAAACAGATAGGTTAGAGGGACTCTGTTATTACAGTGCTTATACAGCTAATATTTCTAAATCCATCTCTTTGGAGCAAAGCTTTTAGGCAAATATTTAACTGCACCTACATGAATAATCTAATTTAAGGCTATGAAGCCCATATATGTGCTTACAGCTAAGTACCTTTTAAAGTGTTTTCCTGTTGCAGAACAGTGGGTGATTCAGTTCAAGAATTAAAACTCAAAGTGTTAGGACTGACGGGCTCCCCATGCCCAAGCCAAGCTCCTGAGACTTGTTGCACCCAGGTTCAGCATGGACACCAGCCACGCCACACACAGCTTGGCAGCCTAGGCTCACACAACACAAAATGTAAAGGTCGTTCTTGTTCTCTCTGCACTGATCAGAAGGCTATCCTTGAAAAACAGAGGCAAACACACTATAGGAAGGCTGTTTTGGATAGTTCATTCACTTGGCATTGTCTGTATTTTTCTGCTTGATATTGTCAGGATCATCTGAGTTGGTTGGGAATGGATTTTTTCAATAAACCTAAGAGGTGAGTCCATTCTTAGTATTAAATATACCACAATATTTAACTATAATAATTTATTTCAGAATTACCTGGTTTAGATTCAGAGGAAACAAAGAAAGAACAACCACGAATTTAATTTCTTATGTGACTGCGACATTCCAGGACAATTGGTGGTATAAGGCAGAGTAATCAATATTTGTCTTCAATCAATTTCACTTCAGTTTCATCTCTTGTTGAACACTGCCAAAATAGATGGCCAGTACAGCCAGTCTCAAATGTTAGTTTAAATGAGTCACTCATATTGTTTGCATAGCGGGTCAGATAATTGTTATTCAGTTTATCAGCGTCTTGTCTTGTGTCTTTGAAGCAGTGATGAATATAAATAATTTTTGAGGCAATGCAAGTGGATAATCGTCAGTGTGGCGTGCTTTGTACTGCTCACAAGGCTCTTGCTTTGCTCTCTGCCAGTGACTAAATCCATGTGTTTCAGATGGACTGCTATTTGCAATGATTTTGACAATTGGGAATAAATACCAGGAGCAAATATTTTTGGCATCGTACAGCTGTGATTTAAACAAAGATTGTCATGATTTTCTTACGTTCTTGTGGTTTTCATCCTTTGAGTTCAACATGATCTGGAGCTTCCTTGCCAAAATTAAAAGAGAACAAAAAAACAGGGCAGGGTGGGGCAGGACAGGGAAGGAAAGGGAGCTTAATTTTGTAAGCCTAAAAGCTAGATATGAAATACAAGATAAAATACATCCTACCTTTCCACTAGAAGGTACAATACCTACACAGAGATGTTTTATACTTCTTTAAAAGGGAGCTGAGAGTTGCTGAAGCCCTAGTCGAGAGGTGGTTACAACTCCTCGTCCTAGCGAGAATGCAGGAATGATGTCGTAGCCAGCCCTGTGGCTCAGAGGGGTTGGGCAGAAAGCTACTGAAATTGCTGATGATCATAGGCTTCTGGACATTTCACACAAGACATGCATCCATATGGACGTCCGAGCTTCTACACATTTAGCATTTTGAGCTAAAGTCCCATTATGGGAGACCCAGAATCTCCCACGATGGGACTGTGATAGTCTGGGCACTGATAAGGCATATGGTGGCGGAGTGCTGACGCTGAAGAAGATTTGCAGGAAGATTTGAGGAAATCTTCAGCTGCCTGATGGCAGCTGAGCAGGAAATGCCAAGGCAGGAGATAGAAAACACCTGATGGGGTTCACAGGGGAGAAAGGGGGAACTGGGTTCCCTCGGTGTCACTGCTGGTGCCTGGAGCAGCAGATGAATGGCAGCGCATCCCTAAGGCTGCCTGCCACAAAAGGACAGGTCAGGCAGTCTGGTGATGGAAAGATCTATCTCCTCTGCTGTTTTTTTTCCCAGCTCTCCTTAAAAGCCTTGTAAGATTTGTGCTGAAAAAGTAATATTCTACAAACTCCATCATTACTTGGCTGAGGTACATCACAGAAAAAAACCCACTCAGGCATTTTCCCATGTTGGAGGTTAATGGCCTTAAATTCTGCTTTAATATCTATAAGTGCAATAAAACTTATTGTTCCATACTCCATTATTCTGAGTAGAAATAGCTAGATCACTTCTATATTCTTGATAGTAAATTTGACAGTATTACTGCCTTTCAAAATATTCAACACCTGACTTGTCCTTTGGAGGAAAAGACTTGTATATTTTTTAAAGTATTTTATGAAAATCAGTGACATTTATGTTGTGCCCACAACACAGGCTCCATTTTCCTGGACCTGAAAGGAGAACATAAGGTGGAGGGATGTGGTTTATTTAGGCCACATGTTTAATAATTGAACTTGTCTGGGAATTGTGGAGCAGTAACCTTCACACTGGGGATCATGTTTCCTTATGGAGCTGTTCCTGCTTGATAAATGGCTGCCTTTCCCCCATTCCCACAGGGCCCCTAACACCTTTTCTCGCACAGGCATGATGGGGCATCCCAGCTTGTTTTGGGGATCTCTTCCTTTTAATCTTCTTCCAGCTTAATTTTACAAGGAGGTTGAGCTGCTTCTGCAAGATGAACCTGTATGATACCCCCAAAACCTGCTGCTTGCCAACAACTGGCTGGGTACCTCCTTGTCTCTCCTGCTTTGTCCTTGGTGTTACATGGAGCAGAGAAACCTCATACTGTGGAGGTACCTCAGGAACATGGGGAATAATCCTCTCCAGTGTTCCCAGAAAGATGATTAGAGCAATCTCTGCAAGAGGTCCCAAAACCATGTCTCTGTGTTAAGCTGGGGGCTGAATAGCAAACCTGGGTGTGAGAGGGTTTTAGGATGGTTAAAAAAAAAACACTTCAGGACTTTCTCAAAGGCCAGCAGAAACCCATGAGGTGCCGTGCATCCAATGGTTCAAGTTGTGCTTCGTCTCCATTTGAAATCCAAAAAAAGTGAGTGCTTACAGGAATATTTATTGGTTTTTTTCCTATCTGTCTAGAAAGTCTGCTAACGTTTAAGCTTGTGACATTTATATTTATGTTTCTGTGATGAAATTCTACTACTAAAACATCTTACACAAACTTGCCTCACTTTGGTGTGCTGGGCAGTTTGCAAAAGGTGGTTATTGACTGTGAATATATTCTTATTTGAGTTTTCTGTAGCAGAACATTGTGATGACTGGATCTTTTCCCTGAGAGAAACATAGCCTTTGCTCATGCTCTTTGCAATTTTAAACATGTAAGGCACGAGTAAGTTGCCAAAGATCGGTCTCATAAAATTTGAATCGGCATAAGACACTAACATGTTGTACTTCTATCTACTCTTTGTTGTTTACTGTTAAGTGCGAAGAAGTCTGTACATGTATAAGTTAAATATAGGAGGAAAAGGACCTGTGTACTACCCCTGTAAAGCTAATCTTCCAAGATGCAATTAAAATAAAGCAATGACATTTGCATTGGAAATGAAATACTCATCTTTTTAAATTCCCTACTGTAATTTCCATAAGCTGGTCAGTGGCGAACGGCCCTCATCTGGAATGCTGACGAGGCCTCTGCTGTCCGACGTCTTTCCTAATAAGGTAAATCACACAGTGCTTGGTCAATCAAACTAAATTCATGGAATGATCTCCAGCTTAAGGTCCTTTTGCCAAAAGACACTAGCAAACCACCAGTTAAAGTTTGTGTCCACCAATAATGTATTACCAGTCCAACAGGAAATGCAATCAGGATGTATTTATTACCTCTGACAGAAACTATATTATTATTTTTAAATGACAGCTTTTCTTTAGAGCAGTCATCTTTCTGTCA
>VYZV01002399.1:0-42453 GCA_013401275.1 Pandion haliaetus | reverse complement strand
GTAGGACTAAGCAGTCTGCTTTTAGTTTGTTATAAACAGGAAGGAAATGGCATGACTTCTGCATATGGCCTGCCCTTGTAAGTCTGTCTCATTGATTCTCTGGTATTTCTTGAAAATGTTACAAAGCACTATGCCAAATAGATGTATTGTATGGTCTTTTCAAAATTTTACTGGTGGCTTATATTTAAGTAAGAGTACGAGCAGGTGATAAGTATTATCCTCTATGAGAATATACCCATGTACAAGGTGTGGCATTGTGTAGAAATACATAGTTCAAACTTGGATCATACATAGCATATACATGGGTCAAATGGGTCAATAGAGGTAGAGATATGTGGGGGTAACTGCAGATGCATAAGAGGATATGATCTAGGTTTGTCTTTGGCTCCCTTCAGGTCAATAACTAGCTATCTATCTCCCTTCTTATCTAATTTCTGATGGTTTTACAGTGTCATGCAGGATCATACTACTTGTGAATTTTCCATATAAAATCAATGTCAATGTGAAGCTGATTACTGAGCTGTTCAAAGTCTCTCAGCCTTCTTCTTTCTGAGAGTAAAATCTTCTCATTGGCTGGTTTTGTATTTTTATAAAACTTGATTTTCACTGGTAAGGATTTATGAGAAAGAGCCTTTAGCACAACAGGCATCATTCTGTGTTTGGTGTTATTTTTTTCAAAGAGCAAGGTTTCCCACATCATCCTGACCTGTGAAGGTGCCTTATCTTCTCCAGGAGCTGGTGACCTCTGTTCAGCTCACACTGCTCCATCCCTAGCTCCAGCATGGCTTCTGACCAGCATCACCCCAAAGCAAAGTAATTACTGAAGATGCCTATATGGAAAACTGCAAAACTGGGCCTTCGGAAATTCCTCTGAAAACTGTGATTCATGTCTTAAATGTGCGCCAGACAATCATGGGGAGCCAGGGAATGGATTTAGGGCTCCTGCGGTGTTCTGCATCTTTAAGAAAGTGGACAGAGACACAAGATGTAGACTAGAAAATGACCTTAATGCACTCAGATATTGATGCTTGAATTAAGACTATTATTAGTATGCTGTTAATTAATACCGTACTTAGCATTAATACAGTACAATTAGTGCAAGGACATTGATTTCCACACCAGAGGCACTATGCTTATGACGAAGCAAGCACAATAATTGCTTTGCATACTAGAGGGAAAAGAAATTTTCTAATATATTAATGCTACTTGTCACCCAAGCCTAATGAAAAGGGAGATTCTACTTTGAGGCTCCAAACCATGTGATAAAAAGAGGCTTTCATGAAATGTGAGAATGTCAAACCAAATGAGAAATGGAATTGTCTGAAGAGACAGCAGTTGAAAAGATGAATACTTAAGCAGGACAAAATAGTACTTAAACATGTGCAAAGCTGAGATTTGTCCATTATGTTTCCTACTGTGGCTGTCTTTGGAAGTCTGAAGAGTTATGGGTGGTTTTATAATTCAAGCCAGAAATAGCTGTCTGGGTACTCAGTTAAATAAATGATGCATGATAAAATGCAAAATGGTTTTGGTGCTTCCTTTACAATTTTCATTCTATAAGCTACTGAGTGTCTTCTTGAAATTAGTATATTCCAGAGAAACTTTCTGCAGGAATATGGGTAACTTCAGGAGAAGTCAGAAAAAGACACATGAATATGGAAATTAAGCATTTGCAGTACGTCTTTCTGGGACACAGTACTAAGATGTTTATGGGATCCAAACCAGGAAAAAGATCTAAATAACTATGCATGCATACCCTCTTTTGGATCATCAGCCAGTAGGACCAACCCTATAGTGTGGTTCAGCTGCAATTGCAGAGCTGGGTGGTAGCAGGGAGGACACACCAGGGAAAAGGAGCAAATACTCAGTAATTTGTCAGCTATCTGTTCAAAATACCAGCTTTTTCTCTGCTTCTGTGGGTTACACCCCCGAGAAAGGCCCTGGTCTTGTGAATGGATCTGTGCATGTGGTTTGTCGTGTGAACCTATGTCCAAGTAGTTAAACAGAAACAAATCTGCAACTTTCCTTTGAAACAGAATTTCAATTTTATGTGTCATCTGTACTACTTGCTGAAGCGTGAAAAAGATCTTACTGTTTCCTCTCCTAGAACAGATGTCAAAAGTAGACCACTTGGTCAAAGCTACAGATATGCAGCTTCTTTTCCCACAGGGCCAAAATGCAAGGGTGTATGCTGCTCCTTGATAAAAGGAATCTGAGCTTCAGGCCTTTTCAAATGCATATAAGTGTCTCTTGGCTTTATGAACTATGATGTAAACAGAGAAATCAGGAAAAAAAGATTAAGTAGCAGGAGATCCGAGAGTACAATCTAATATTCTCTGCATAATTGTGGTATAACTATGATTTCCTTTGAAGTTATGTGGTACATTTGCCAGCTATGTAAACACAGATTTGATTCATGTCACTCACGGTTAATCCTGCATCAAACAGACATGCCAAAACCATCACAAATTTAACACTTGAAACATTTTAACACTGCAATCGTTAAAACTGCAGAAGGCAAAATATTCAGTGCAAGGAGGAAGTAAGTGTGGATCTCTCAAAAAAATCTATAGGAATTTGGCAAACACATGGCAAAATATTTTCCTTATTATCAGACTCTTAACCAACTTTTCCATAAATCCTTCATCTGTATTAATTTTGTCTATTATTGCTCAGAGTACTTATTCATTTTAACAATTACTAAATACAGAATTGGATATCTTCTTCACCAAAATATCCATTTGTTTACATAGCTTGTGGTTTCCTGTCATAGTCGGGAACTCAGTTCAACCTGGGAGGAGCCTTCCAGTCCCTATAAATTGGACTGGAATAGGGCTGCACAGGCCATTGATGGTAGACAGTCAAAGAGACCTTTTGTAGTGAATAGATAAACACTATTAAGTATCAGTTAACCATTCATGATGACAATAGGCAGTCATCTGCAGATCAGTGCACAATTTAGGTATTATTGCAAGTAGGCAATCACAAGGAAATTGTGCTGTATCATTTTCCTGTGGTCTTTTATTTTCACATTTAAATGAGGGGTAAAATTAAATCTGGTGTATAAGACTCAACAAAGTTTGTAAACTGAAGTCCCATGTAATTCCTGTATCACAGGCTTATCTGTTGGAGCAATACTTTTTTTTTTTTTCTTTTTCCTTTCTGGCAAATGCAGCAGTTTAACTGAGGAGTCCTATGTTTTGGGTGAGTTTGCTAATCACAGAGCTTCTACTGACACAACTTTGCCTCCTGCCAAAGGATCAGCCCCCAGTCTCCATAACGTGGCCGGGCCAATGGACACAGCCCAAAGTTACAGGCTGGCTTTGCCACCACTCTGCTTACACTACTGAGCTTAGCAAGATCATGACCTCCACCTTGTTAGTCTAAGGTGGGTAATTCTCTCCTTGCGAGGTGTGGGGAGTACCTGATTGACAGGGACCAGAGGGGCTGCATATTGCAGTGCCCAGGAACGGGTCTTGAGTGCAAGGGAAAAGGCAGGTGAGACAAAAGGTTGTGGAAGGGTGGCTGGTGGCTGCCACTGCTGCAAGAAGGGCTGGGTGATGATGCAGGGGAGAAACTGTGGTCAAGCATGAAGGGGAAGGAGTTCCCAGAAAAGCTATGCCATGAGGATTTCCTTCCCACCTTCCAAGAAGTGATGAACCCAATTCACCAGATGTCTCCAACTCCAGCCAGTGCCTTTCTCTGCTATTTCCCTTCTTGTGGCTGCAGATTTCCCCTCCATCTTGAACCGACAAAGTTCAATTTTGTTTACGCTGCTGAGAAGGCTTGAGTTGGCTATGAAAAGTCCAATATTTTTTTTCCCCAACAAAAATATCGTTTCAATGAAGCGGAATTACTTGGCTTTTTTCTTCACCTAAAAATCTAACTGTCAAAAAACTGAAGTATCTTAGGAAAAATTCTTAAAAAATGTTTTTAAAGAAAATTATTCTATTGTTGTCATGCTTTTTTCCTTTTTTTTTAAGAAATAAGAACTCCTCTTTGGCTTGCCTAAAGCTGTTCAATCATCTCTACAGACCACAGTCCATCTGACACTGTGTTACATAAACTGCACACCATGGAGGGAAGAGGCACAAAAAGGGAATACATATTTCTCTGCGATAGTTTTCAGCACATGTTAGCAGTTGTCAGACGTTTACCTTCTTTTTATTCTTGCTTCCCTGGAAAAACCTTTTTGAGAGGTGGGGCATTTGTCAAAGAACAAGAAAGGCAATAACCAGACAGTTAGATATATCACAGCCAGTCCGTCCAGATTGTATGTAAATTAAGTAGTTACACAGTGAAGTAATAACCTTTTCAAATGACTGATAATAACACTTACAAATTCTTGGAACAGCCCTGCTGGCTGAAGAGAAGTAAATCAAACTGAAAAACAGAAGACGACCAGCATGACAAATAGTGTCCAGTCGATCACATTTCTTTCCTCCGGAAAATACTTCCACTAATGCAAATGGAGGTATAATTTAATATCGAAAACTTCCAGAAGGGTAAAAAGCAAATAAAGGACAGACTGTACCAGGAAAATATGACTGGCTGATTTGACAGCACTACAGAAATAGTCAGATTAAGAAAACATTCCATTTGAGGGACCATTACTTAGAAGTGATCTGATTCATAGTTTGTTTTTGTTTTGTTTTTCTTTCATAGCATTTAGGTCAAAAGGGATCACTGGAAAATCCAGGCCATCCTCCTGTTTGTGAAGAGAATTTACATTTCACCCAAAAGCTTATATATAAAACCCCTTGCTTTTTTTTTGTTGTTGTTGTTGCATTCCCTGTGTTTGGCTGACGTGTATTCAGAATTACATTCAGTCTTGAGCTCAAGAGCCAAGAGAGGGTTATTCCGTCATCCCCTTGGGAGTTCACCTCAATGGTTTGTCACTTTCACCCAAAAATATCTTCACCAATTTTTTGACTTTGACTTTTACTGATGACATGACATAATTAGATTTTTAGTAAGGCACTTACTAAATCATTTAATACTGGAATCATTTTATTTAGAAATGGTTTAGAGAATCATGATTAGAGTTATTGATAAACTCTGAGATTTTGATGTTTGTTAGGAAAGGCTTGTTTCTGCCTTCCAAGCAATTTTTTTCTTTCCAAACAGATCTCAAATGTTGTGCAACTTGTCCTTCTATTTTCACATGCTGTTCTGAGTCTTAAACTCAGGCTACATTTCAGCTAGTTTCAAAAGCCATTTGCAAAGTGCAAGTCCAAGGCAATACATCTGCTCTATGCTCTATTTGGACAAGAATTTGTGAAAACGGGGAGGAAGGGAAGAAGTGGAAGGTGAGATGCTATGCCCAAATTGGTAAGCAGTCTCCTGGCATCTGAGAGATGGGTTGAAATTCTTATTGTACTTTATTCAGCTGAGAGACTGGGACTCAGGTATCCTGTAGTTCACACTTGCCTGCTGTAATGATTGGCTTTTATAAAGCAGCTGCCTTGTTTCTGTCTTTTGGAGTCATTTCAGTTTCCAAACATGATTAAACAAGCACTGATGTTGAGTCTTTATCTTAGCTCTCCCACATGGCAGAGAAGTGCACCAGCTGAAGTTCACCACCCGTCAGCATCTTGTTCCTCCTCTTTTATAGTAAAAAATAATCTTAGAATACAGACGTATCATCACACATAATTAAACTGTTTCACCTTAGTGAGATATCCCCATGCCAGAACATGGTGTTGGAGCATCCCAGCTGTAAGTTCAAATGCAGTAGTTTAAATTTCAGTGGAGATGAGATAGACTCATAAATTTCACCTCACACCTAAGTGAATAAGGCAGCCCTGAAATGACCTTGCAGTCAACTAGGAAGAGGTAACCTCTCAAACTCTCACAACTGGAGCACTTTTTGTTTACATGTCTATGTGCCAGGTTTCATCTTGCTACAGAAAATGAAATTTTATGAAAGCTGAAAGTTTTTATAGGATGGTGAATTTGCTTTCACTTAGACTTACCATACAATTGTTTCTCTACTTAATTACATTTTCCTCAAAATCCATGCAAAATGACTGGCAAACAGCATATGTAAACACAATTTAAAAACTTGTTTTAAAACTTTTCTACTCAATTACTCACTTTCTAATGAAGGCATACTCTTGGAAATAGCTTGGCCCATGTGAAACTGTGAACTGCAGGCACTTGATTCAAATCTAGATTGAATAAGAGTTAATCAGTAATTAATTCTTTGTAGCAGCAAATATTTCTCTCATTCATTGCATATTGACAGAACTGCTAGGTGCTATACTGAACAATGAGCAATTTCTTCTCTCTCCCCACCCCTCATCCAGGTACAGCCTGAACCCAAACGTTGGCTCCAAATACTCCCACACTGTTTCAGGAGGGAAAAAAAGTAATTTTGGATTGAAACAACATTGCCAAAGCCGATCCCACTGTCAGTCCAATCTTCTTTCTGAAAGAGATGTTCTAGCTCATGTCAGAGTTTCCATGTTTTCGCACATTGTGACAGATGGTATAAGGGTTTGGGTTGTGCTCAGTTTACTGTATGTGCACCATATGTTCTGCTTTACTGAAGACACGTTGCTGAGCAAGGTAGGACGTGGCCTTATGCCATCCATCATGTTCTGGGTCAGGTAGAAACATCTGGCAGAAGGGGAGGTTGCACCTTCCTGGGGAGCAGCCCAGCGTTGGCATGCAGAGCGAAGCCATGGGCTCAGCAAGCGGGGAGGTCGCAACGTGCATCAGGGCTGGGAGGCTTCTGGGTAGTGGGCAGCATGTGGGCCAACAGCCAGCCTTTGGAGGTGCTTGGAAAAAATGACCTCTCGGCTCAGGTGGGACAACGTGAACGCTGACACAACTCAGGAAGGTGCTGAAAGTTGCTGGGCTGAGGACAAGTCTAGGGTGAAGGGCCGGTCCTGGACGGTGGAGTACGTGCACAGAGAGGAGACTGGTTTTCTGACGTTCTTGCTTGCCCAGAAGGGCTGAGTTTTCTCTGTTTCAAAAGTTATGAGTTGGAGCGCAGTAGGGCTTTAAAGTAATTTTGGTACATTGGTCATTATGACGAAAAAGGGTGGATGGTCAGCTTTAAAGCTCTGTCAGTCACGTACATAGTCTGTATTTCATGTACCCTGAAGTGCATTAAAAGGATTTTTTTAAAAAATCATTTCCTCAGATAATCCTCACTGAATATAACCTGAAGTAAGAGGGAGCAGCATCAGAGAAAGTTTTCTGAGATAAAGTTCCCATTGTACTTCAACATGCCTAACTAGTTCTACTACTTAATAGTACTTTTTTTTTTTTTTTACAAATAACCACAGGGTACTAGGTCTGACTAAGCAAGTCAGAAAAGACGTACTGCTTGTGTAACACATATGGTCAGATTAGATGATGGTAATGGTCCTCTTTCAGCTACTGAGTCTGATATCATGGAGCTTTGCAGCTATACGAGGTATGAACTTATCTGAAACCTCCATTTAAAACAAGCAGAACATAAACAAAAGGAAATGGACTGGGGAAATGGCCTGGAAGCGTTTTGTTGCTCTTTGCTTTTCCCACAATTCCTTTCCCTTTCCTATTTGTATCTAATGACACAAGGTATTAAGGACCTGAACAACTTGGTCTAACTTTGAAGTTAGCCCTTTATTGAAGAGGACTAGGTAAGGAGACCTGCAGAACTCCTTTCCAACCTAAATTATTTTCTGATTCTACCACTCAAATAGTCCTCTCACCCAGTGAATTCACCTTTTTTTACCTAAATTTCATAGAATAATAATTTAAAAAAAAGGCCACAGTTTACCCAAAATATGAACATATCTTTTCAAGGCTGTAAAGCACTGAGTTGTTTCAAACAACAATAATAATAATAATTTTTCATTATTAGAATTCCAGTTAATGTCTGTTACCTAAAAGAATCAGAGGTGAAAGAAATCTTAAAAGTCTTTAGGTTGGTAATATATTTATTTTCAAGCTTTCTTCTTTTATTAGTACAAATTCACCACACAACGAAGATGCATGTTCTCATATTGTCATTGCTCAGAATCCAGCTACACATCTGTGCTGTCACATGCTAATTACAAAAAGAGAAGCCCATGAGCTTACCTGAGCTATACTGTTTCAACCAAACTGCTAGAAGCTTTTATGTTATTCTGTGCCAAATATTATTTCCAGCATTTGGGAATTCAGGTGGATAACGTGTATTATATCTCTCATATATCAGAGAAGTTTCTCCTACTGGTTCATTTTCGCTTCCTAGATTGCCAAACCTCTCGTTTTTACTATGTACCAATAGAAAATATCTCATATAAAATACTGAAGAAAAAACTTTTATGTTCTTCCATATGTGCCAGTTTTTCACTGTATATCAAAAAATACACTATAATGTGTGAAGGATAATAAGCTGATTAATATGTGCCGTTGCACTATTCGCTTCACCTATGACACATTCCAGAGTCTTCTTTCACTTTTTTCTGCATCCCCTCCATCTTTGCCATAAACAATTTGTAAAACTTGATAAAAAATACACCAGAATTTTTTTTTTTTGCAGTTTATCTCCTTTGTCTAAATTTTCAAAGTTTTTTGTCCAGTGATTATCTCTCAACTCTCCTTAAATCTTTCCTCTGCATCTGTATTCATTCTCCTCATTTCATATTAAAACTGAATACACACTAGGGTTACATACAGCAGCAACAGTAGTAACATCCCTGTTCAGGGTGATTTCCCTAAGGTTTCCATTCCAAACTGAATTTTGGACTTTCTCTACCATTTAATAGAAGTTTTTTAAGTGTCAAATATATTCTTCTGGAACATGGCCAGGAGAAAATGGTTGTTGGTTCCTTTGAAAACCAGATCCAAGTTACTTTTAACAAGCTGATTTTAAAAGGAAACATTAATTACAGCTGCTTGTAACCCATTTTTGCCACATCCTACCTACAAAGCAACTTACTAGCTGCATTTCAAATGAAGTCTGTCTGAAAGATTACAGCGAGGTAAAATGTGTGAGATTAAATGGATAACATCGAAGTGAACATTCAAGGCCAAATTAGGAACGGTTGAAAGGCACTAGTTTCATAAAGGTCGCTGAGGTTCCAGTAATGAGCTTTACAAAACTGCAGAGATTAATAAATTTTGCCAGACCTCCAGCTAGACTCCTGCTTTCCAAACTACCTACAAAACACCCACAGGTTACTGGAGAGCAACACCTCGGAATAATTCCACATGTGTCTCTGGGTAGCAGCTTGGACCTCATAAATCTCCCTTGTTTCAGTTGTTTCAGCACTCCTACTGAAGACCTTAGCTGATCCAGAGGAATGTGCAAATTTTCTAACCTAAGCACACGACATTTTCAGTGTTGTAGTGATCCCCATTTTGTCCCCCTACCTCTTCCAGTTCATGGCAGGCCTGGTCTGGGACATCCTGTTTCACGGCCCTACATCAGGATGAGTGCCAGCAGCAAACCATGAGAGTCTCGCTTCTAGCACACGGCAGCCTACACGCTGCCCTTGCTCAGCACACAGGGATCCCCATCCCAGCTGGGCCACTGATGGACTGCCCTCTTGGTCTGCTTCAGTGAACAGTTTCCGTCTTTTAGCATATAAATAATGGGTTGTGATACACAGCTGCAGCTGTAAATTTACCTTACAGTGTGGTAAATACTTTGTCACAGTAATAATTTTCTTTGATACCCATCATGAACTATCTTTTTTTCCATGAACTGTGTGATGACCCTAATGACGTTTCATTAGTATGGAAGTTCTTTACATATTTTTAACAAGAACACGTAGGGTTTCCTTCAAATTGTTTTGTGGCATCAATAACACGTGCAGTTGTAGCCTTCTATGCTCGTTTCTTCTTTATGCTAAGCACACAGCCAAGTAATCAAAACTCCTATCAAAAGGTCTAGAAGTAATTGCATGTATCACTGTGCTGCTTTGATCAAACATCTGATCGATGAGCTAGCATTTAAATAATTTGATTACAGTTTCTAGAAACAAGCAATTGAAATGGAAAAAATTAAAAAAACCCAACTGAAGAAAAAAATCAACATTAACTTCACTGCCTGAACACATATATATCTGAATGTATATTGATGGCTGCAAATGCTTATTACCTTGTTGAATAAATAACACTATAATTCTCACTGTCATGGTGTAAATTCTCTTTCTGAGGGCTGTTATTCAGGTAAATATAAATGAACTTCGGAACTTAACTAATGAATCTGAGACTACAATATTAAAGAATATCCTCTACCACTTTCACTGTACCTTTTGTGACATACATGGCTCCTGTTCACATTAGCTTAGCTTATCTCTCAATTTACCTTTATTGACTTATTAATTCCAATAAACAGGAGAGGAACTAAGAGAAAAGTGACCTGCCTGAAATCGCATAGGAACATTGTAAAAACTGGAAAGCAAATCTTTGAGTTCACAATGGTTAAGCAGACAGAAAAATCACATAGCGTCATAATCCAGCAACAATTCAATTATTATTACAGGCAAGTCCTGGCTCAAAGCAGAAATAAAAGGCAGTGAAGAAAGATAACAACATTTTACTAGACTAACTGTGAAAGACTGTGTTTGAAGAAAATGTTTAAACTGTATTAACAATCTCTTGAAATTCAAAATTAAAAAGCAGTTGTAAATAATTTTTCTTTCATAAGGTTTTTCCTTGTAAAAGTTGAATATATGTTAGGTTAAATCAAATTCTTTGCATTTTTATTCCTCAAGACAAAACCACTCTGGAAAAAATAAATAAATAAATAAATAAAGTTATTCTCATCCTGCATGGTAGAAGTCACTTAGTGCTGGGTAAAGTAAGAAGATGACCACTTCAGTGAGAACTATTTCAAAATAAAACCAGGATCCTCTATAATCTCCATTTACTCAGCATTTGAGTAGATTAGTATATGTGTGTGATAATGGGAATCAAATAAGTTAGGAAAATCAGTGATAATGGATACATAGCAATATACAGAGAGAAAAATAACTAAATATATCCTAAATAACTAAACTAGCTCCCTGCAAACGCACACACACACATACACACATGAAGATTTGGTGATGAGCTCTGAATTAGAGATTACTATTCAGGAAAAAGATCTTGGAGTTATAATTCGTATTTCTATGAATAGTTCAGTAGCAGCCATGGAAGCAGCCCAAGTAGTAGGAGTTACAGGGAAAGGCACAGAGCGAAAAAGAAACGGTTTCATTACGTGACTCTGAGTTCACAGTGCAGCCCTGTCTTGACTACAGGGTACTGTTCTCTTCTCCACATCTCAAAACCCTCTGAGGCAGAATTGAAAAGGATTCAAAGAAAGGACATGAGGGTGACAAAGGGTCTGGAAAGCTGCCATGAAAGGAGTGATTCAATAAGGTAGGTTCTCTTCAGCCAGGAAAAGAGACAGCCAGGGCAAGGACATGAGAGAGAGCTGTAAAATCTCAGAGGGCACAGAAAGCATGAACAGAAAACAGTTGTTCCTTTTTTTTTTCATAATATGGGAACTAAGAGCCAATAAATCAGCTTATCAGCTGTCAAGGTGCAAAATGGACAACAGCAAGTGTCAAAATGATGGAATTTATTTCCTCAAGACAATGTGTGTAAAAAATTCATGTTGCTTCAAAATGCAAGTACACTGATTCATACACGGAATAAATCTGTCAAAGGCAAGCTGGAGGCCATCTAAACCCCAAAGGACAATTTAAGGACTATTCATGATAGATCTGGTGAATCATAGATGGCTGCGAATTAGCGTATTTTGGGAAAAATGATCTTCTACCCTTTGCTACATATCTATTGCTGTTGGTGATGGTATCAATCAGGATGGACAGCCACTCTTGTGGAATGTAGTCTCTGTGCTATCCGGTATATTGAATAAATTGCTCAATATTGCAGCTAGATTGGACAATATTCAGAAAGATACAGAAAAATCCATTAGCATAAATGTCTGATTGAATTCTGACTGAATATTTCTGAAATACTAAATAAATTCGCTCTAGCAATGCCCACACTTTTTTATATTATAGTTTCTGAAAACTCTCCAAATGTCTATTCTTGTCAAGTTTTAAAACTTAATGAAAAATAACTCTTTTACCATTCCTGATGGAAATGGGACTTAAAATGAGCATATTATTGCCAAATTGACTCATGTTCACCTAGTTAGAAACACTACTTTGTATCCACTAGGTGAGTCTTAAAGAGATGATTCAACCCAAAATCTGAATATCAAGTCATCTGTTTAGTGAATTATTACCTATCTTCATGAAATAAAAATTAATAATGCAAAAACTCCTTATACTTAAAGAAAGAAAGACTTTGCAATTCTCTTCTGGATACTGACTGAGTGTGAAGATACTCAGATTTCAACACTGCAAATATTAGTTATCATATAAATTTGTGAAGTAACCTTCCCTTGAATTCTGAGTTCAGTTTTGTCAACTAATGCGGTTATAGCAGAAAAGGGAAAGTACAGAGCAGGGCTATATTAGAAATGAGGAGAGACAGAGAAGCACCTCACAAAACAATAGAAGATGAAGAACTCTTTTGTGGGAATGAAATTTCACAAGACAAGTGTATAGATCGATTGATCAGTCTGAATGCTATAGACTATGAGGAGTCCAAAAATTCCCAAATTTATACCAAAAATCTGTAGCTTTGTAGCGCAGTGAATATGGTATTGCCACAGATTTTTGTAAATCTCTTAATGACATAGGTTTACTTTATTCTTAGTTAATTTAATCCTTGGCTTCATAGAAACTAATTTTAAGTGCGCTTCTCATTAGTCTTTCATCATAATACTGTGACCATTTTTCCTATCCTGTCAAAGATGTTCCACTATTTACAAACAGGTGATGTTCCAACAAAATAAAAGATCAAACTATTTTAAGTACTCAAACTTTCATTATTCTCTTTAATATTTCTGCTGTGTTTATCATCAACTATAATCACCCCTTCTGATTTGATATGCCTTTATGAAGATCTTGAAATAGGAATTAACTTTTGGCACTTTGACAGATTTTGTAGAAGAAAGTCAGTTGTCTTGTAACCCTTTTTTAATTATATGAACATATGCTAGGTAGAAAAAAAGTGACCTATTTTTGTATTGTTTGTTTCAGTTTGCTTCTTGTTATTATTATGAGAATAAAATTTGGCAGCAGAATGAGGAGCTCTTGCTTCTTTTTGTATGGTGTAATGAGAGAAATAAAACCCTGGTGAAAGGGAAAGATGTTTTAATACTTTTGAAACTAAGAACACTGCACTGGTGCCAACATTTCCCAAGCCTAAAAGATGCATACAAGTTTGGATAATAAAATCACTAAAGAATAGCTCAAAATGGACTGAATCAGTCTCCAACTCAGCCAAAACAAACTGACTGCTTTTAATGATTTTTACTAAATAGTGGGCAAAAGGATTCTTGAGACAGTCCTTTAGACAGAGAGGACTACTTGTGTTAGTGTTAGGGTCCCACGTTCTCCCTCTTACCTTGTAAAAACTTCCTATGCCAGATGTCTGCGCACATGGAAGAAGGGGCTACGACTGGGGGAATCTGTTTGTTTTTCCATTTAAGTAGAATACTTTCTCAGAATTGTAAATTCAGAGAGCAGCAACACAACTTGGCTAGGAAACTTCACGCTTGCTTGAATTTCTTTGGAAACACTTATGCTACGCTTCTGAAAAAAAACCACGTACTTGGCCTACTGATAGATGGGCTAAGGCTGGAAGCACCCGTAGGGTTGATTTGTGGGCTGCACAGTGGAGCAACTGCCCCCTCTTACATTTCCTTGTGATGCTCCAATAAATCCATCTCTCCCAATGTCTGATGCTACTTAGAAGCCACAGAATGATGGTATTATAAAAGGCCCTTGAGTATGTTGAACTTTTAAAAATGAGTTTTTGAACAATTTGGGACATTTCAAGGGTAAAAGAAAATGAGAGCTCTTCAGAAACACCCCCTATGTCCTGAAGAGTTATTCTGGGGGAAAAAAAAAAAAAAAAACCAAGCANGTTTCCAATTATTTTTGAGATACAGCAGTAATACCATTCTGTGATGTCAGAAGCTGAAAAATTACTTTATTCTTTCTGTAAATTGTGTATTAATATTCTAAAAGGCTCCCACAAGAATCTGCCACCTAATTAAATTTAAGGAACAGTATTTCACAATTGCTATTTATTCTGGCGGTTCTAAGCTGTTTTGGAGGGTGGTTGAAGATTTCCATCACAGTAGCCAGAATATGTCTGATTTGTAAGATTAAACTGTTTAGAGTGGGTTATCTCAGAGCATTATAATGACACTAATAAAAATGATCTCACACAGAATGATTGGTGTGGTTGTCCATTATGCAGCACTTGTTCCATAAATGTGGCTTTACGAATGTGCTTGTTATGCTCACTTAGGCAAGCTTTAAAGTTTCTTAACAGTGTATTGTTGCCACTTTAGAGAACTTCTTTACATTGTTAAAGATTTAGTCTTCATCAGTTTTACCAATTTTAGGGGAAAAAGATTATGAGGATGTATAATAAGCTTAAATAATGAGCTTAATTCAAATATTCTGAAGACAAATGTCAATGTTACAATACAGGAAAGTAATATAATTGAAATATGTACCTAATTTTTACTCCTCATTCTAGCCTGTCTTGCTTCCACAAGAATCAAAATTGCAATGCTACTCAAAGATATTTCTCAGAATCTAAAGTGACAAGAGAAGGGAAATAAATCTGTATTTCATTAACAGATTATAACTGCTGGACACATTATGCCTGTACTTTCTAAAAGAACCAGACTTATGCACTGTCCCACGTGCTACTCACAAGATGAGATTGTCCTCCATTTCCCCAAGAAAATGTCCCTAAAGCTTTGCCTATACTTTGTATTGGAGTTCTGGGATGCTCTTACTGACAGTGGTATTGTCTACTCAGAATAAAAAGGACAATATCTGGATGAGCACATAAGTGTCAGTAACTCTGAATACACACCATTTATTTAGAAGTTTGTTTTGATTATTCCAAAGTGTGTTTCATTAAGATCTGTAGCCACACTGAAATTTCAGCAGCAAAAGCTGCACTCACTTTCTAGGCAAGAGAAAGGAGATCATTCCCAAGCGATGACATTTTAGAGCACCATTAAATAAAACTGCAGTTGTTACATGCTTATCCCAGTAGCATTAAGGGGAAATTTTTCAGAGTTTGGTAGGTGAGCTATAGGCAAATAACTTCTAAAGGTACTTAGTCCAATGTAAACGGAACATCTGCACCTCTTAACTAATTTCTCTTTTCCTGACATCTGGAAGTTCAAAGTAATTGCACTTACCCCTGTGGAAGCTAAGGCTCTAAGCTCCTAGGGAATGCAATGAAAATAAAGGAGTCTTGCTTACCGCCAGGATGGCTCAAGGAACACAGGATTGGAAACACAGCTTCCCGCAGCATAGATCACCAGTTCAATAAAGTGTTAAGTACAGGCAACGCACTGATAGTCAACCCAAAATTAAGAAGCTAAATTCAGAACAAACAGTTACCTAGAATAGTCCTCAGGAGAGATTTTTCTGGAAATGCAAGAGTCCTTAAGGAGCAGCTATTTTCTTGCTGCCTGAATTTGCTTTGCACTAGGCCCTGCAAGAGGATCTGCCTCACCTGGCAAAACAGTTCCATCTTCTACCCTATGAACACCAAGGTGTTCCTGAAAGCACAGAAGTCTGTTGAATTACTCCTTTATTTGTACCTGGAGCAAAGCCTTCACACAGCTACTTGGGTCTTTTCTGGGTACCTAGTTTTACGGTAGAGATTGTCATGCTGCTATTTGAAGAACAACTAGCAAGGGGCATTGGTAACATGGAAGCAAATGGTTTTAAATAGGCTGTAAGCAGAAATGATAACTAATATCTACCTGCACGAAAGTTCTAGTATTGACTATGTGGTTCTAGTGCTAAACAAGGCTCTAAATCTGAAATATCACCAGAGTAGAAATTTGGATTTGAAAGCTACCGGTTTACTATTAAAAATAAGTTTTGGCATTTCTGAACATAACTGTGTTCTCCCTGATTATTGACTGAAATAGAAATGTTTGATTTCAGCCACCCTGAGCCTCCAGGCTGTGCAGTGAGCATGGTCTCTGAAGCAACGCTTGCCTCTGTGCTCCTCTGGGGCGGTGGGCCAGCCCATCGGTCGTCTGCCTGATGCATGGTGGCCCCATGACTATCAGTGCCTATACCTTGCCTGCCCACATGTAGGTACCCTCCCTCTCACACGTCTTCTTCTTCAAAGTCCCTATAGAAGACACAGGAATTCTGTGTCTTGAGAGGAGGTTGGAGGTGCAAACATCCTCCAGCCTTTTCAGGTGCAAACATCCTCCAGCCTTTTCGTATGCATGAGGGGCACCAGATTTATTCATATTCCACTAAGTAGCATTATGGCAGGAAATCATCCAGCAGCAGGGCTTATATATATAGCTAGCGAGAGTGTACATTTTGAGAACATGTATCAAAGAAGAAGGGTTACAAGCAAGTAACTTTCTTTTTTTTCCAAAGAAAAAATGTTTTGGTTTTTAAATTTTTTTTTATTTTCCAGAAAATTGCAACCAGCTGTAATCCAGATGCGATTCCATCTTACGCAGTTGCCTCAGGAATAGGAAGTTTAAAAACTGCTGTTCAGCAGGTATGACTCCAAGTGTAAACACCTGCTGGGAAACTATATTTATAATTATTCAGTGAATGTAACCTCCATGCAGACTTTCTTTTAATGTGTACATTTAATAAAAAAGCTTCACTACTTCACGGTAAATGAAGTATATGGATCAGATTCAAACAGGAAGAAAAAGTATCCTAAAGGACTGTTATCTTCCTTCTAACAAAAGGAAGTTCTAATGTTGGTATGTCTCTCCTAGGAATCATGAGAAAAGACTTTTTAGCATTTTGCAGTCCAGAACTGTGGAAATAATTTTTGTAATTTATTTTCATTTTTTAATAATTTTAGACTCTGTCACACAGTATAAAATTCACATCTTTCTACAGTTGATGGTTTTGCTGAAATTAATGATTGAACAGATCAGTTTAAAATCTACTTGCTTTGCTACTGCTTGTTGAAGAAAATCTAAATTGCAACAAGATGCTTTTCATGTTCATCTACATAATGTCCAGAATGTCCTTCAGCTTAGACCATTAATATTTCATCGCCGAGCCCCAAAAACAAACTGAAAATTGATTTTTTTAGGAGTTGTCTATAGATGCACTAAACAACATCTTAGAAATAGCCATGACAATTTTAAAGTTAGTGCCTCTTTTTTTACCTGAAGTAATGAGAAGGCATGTTTTAACTGATATGATGCAGTTACTTAATTTGGCTAGAAGTAATTGGTAGGATAAATTGGTTGACTTGACTTTAAGATATATAACTGTATTACAGATGACTGCCCATGCCACACATAATAATGCAGGCAGTTTGCAGTATGTGTAGTACGTGTAGTAGCATAAGGAATTTGCCATTAACGCTTCTATGTCATTTAGAAACCATAAAGGAGTGGGAAGAAACCCCTACATTTTTGCTTTGTTGTCTTCAATGAGAAGGACAAAGAACTTGCTTCATACAGAGCGATAATCGAAGGCAGAATTTTAGAAAATTAAAATAAAAATCTGTACAAAATGAAAACGATCCTATGAATAAGCTATGAAGTATTTTTTAAGTGGATAAGACTTCAAAATAAAAGTTGGTTATCTGTTTTCTTTCACCCATGCATTGATGTTTATCTGTGTACATCAGTTATCTTTTGGTGCTTTTGGGGTTTAAGAATAGCTCATTTGCACTGACATTCTTTTAGGCGATGCATATGAATAGCTATTTAAACCACTCCAGATTAATATCAAATGCTCTCTATGTCTCATGCTTAGAACAAATATTTGTTTTCAAACAAACCTATTGCCTCTGGTACTAGCAGAGATATGGCTAGAAACCTCTCGTCTCCACGCATTCCCAGTGCATGAATTCACATACTTTCTTCATGCTGCTGAACAACAGTGACATAGACGCAAACGTAGTCAGCATAGAAGATTTTCTCTAGGTTCACTGCCAGTTTAAGTGGATCCTTATCTGAAGAGATCAAAACAGCATGAAGCTTTTTAGATTTAAAGCCCTCAATACTTGCAACCTGTTTTTTAACCTCCGTAGCATGTCTAGTTTGATAAGTGTGGTCCCAACAGCTCCAGACAATGACATCAGCACTGTGCTTTCCTCTGTTTTTCCTGGCCGGGCTTCAGCAGGAAGAACAGTAGTAAGCTTTTAATCTATACACGTCTTAGTGAAGATCACTGGAGTTTCACTCCATTAGCCTGTCAGGCCAGAGCAAAGGCCTTTTGCTCTGCTCGGCCACATGAACTTAGTCTGGGTTTAGGTACTTAGAGAACACACACAGCTCTTTGAAAGTCTTTATATTTGCATCACTATTGAAAGCTCAGCTTTGTGAAGATTCAGTTGTAGCCTGTTGTACTATTTGTTAGAGGCTCTACATTGATGCTTAGAGACCCATTAAAATATTTGTCTTATCGCACAACAACAGGATTTACACCGTCTTTGTTTATAAGTGCTTGAAAACAATTTTCAACAGCTTCAGAAGTCCCTTCATGACTCTAATGGAATTAACTTGTTTTATTTAATCCAGGCCAAGCCCAAGTTGGCTGAGCACGCTCTCATATAAACTCTCAATATTATCCTGAATTGCAAGCTGCCTTCTTTTGCCTTCTTTATGCAACTCAGCCAGACTAAGGAATAGGGATTTTTGATCTGTAAGCTGGGTCTGATCCTTTTGATGCCATCATAGTGAGACTGAAAAAAACCTCCACAGCTTTCAACACTCGAATTACAAACAATGCATGCTTCAAAACCATTATAGGAGTAACTGGGTGTGAATTTATAGTCTACAAACTGGATGCTCTGGGAAGGCCCTAATTCTCCTCTCTACCTTAACCTACCCCTATGAAGTTCCCTCCTAACTTCTGCCATTCATATGGTGTCCTCCCGGCCACCCTCAGGAAGGACAAGAGTATTTTCTATGCAAGCTTACTGGGAAGCCTATCACCCTACATGGCAGCTTCAGAAACGGTATAATTGTAGCTCTGATGCCTCCCAAAGCTACTGAAGGATGGTGAAAATATCTACTATGCACAGCCTGTCCACAAACACCTCCATGAATCAGAATTAAAACGTTCTCCCAGTCTCTGGTGTGTTAGCTAAAAAACCCTTGAGCCATCTGCCCTGCCTGCTAACCCTTGTCGTTTCTACCTTTCCTGCTGCTCTCAGGGAGGTTGTGGTTCCCATCCCTGATATCTTGAACACTCTGGAAAAACAACCAGACTGAGGCTGCGGGAGCCCCTTGAAGGGTGAAATACTGCCTTAAGACAACAGTTAGGAGAGAGCAAGAACATAGAAGAGGGAGTCCAGACTACAGCCTGGGTTGCATACCCATGTTACAAAAATTGAGCGTTAAGAGGGGGAAGGAATGGATTAATCAGAGATGCTGTGGTGTCTTTGCAAGTCAGTAAAATCTCAAACCCACTTAGATTTGTAAAAGTTTGGTGTTCATAGCAGAACCTCCACGTCCTGCTAATATACATGAGCTCCTCGAAGGCAACACAGGTTCTCACACTGAGGTACAATGCGAAGCCCACAGCTCACACTCATGTCACACAAATACTGCTGTTGTAGTTATTTTCAACCTCAAAAAGGCAAATCTGCCAAAAGCCACGGCAAGAACAAAAAGTACTATTATTATAAGTATTCATGAGAGGGCACAACATGCTGTTGCCCACAATATCCCTTGCAGCCAGATCTCTGTTTGGACGTGTGCTTTGAAAAATATCACTTTTCCATAGTCTAAGTAAAACTGTTCTCTTAGGCTTATGGAGTGGTAGGGGAGGGTTGAGTTTTGCAGCCAGCATTGTAAATAGGCCATAACCAGCATCAGGCTAAGTCTGTTTTCAGATCGTCTGGCAAACTATTTTATTCACCACCACTTCTTGCTGTAGACTGCTGGAGCTTAAGCAGAAAAGGAAGACAGTGCAGCAAATGCTCTTTTAAGTCTTCATAAAAAAAAGAAAATTTCATAGGTGAGCTAGTACTTCAGCATACCGTTCACCCTCTGCAATCAGTTTCTAGATTATTCTTAGAAGTGGAAGTCATCAGGGCAATTTAAATGTAAAGACCAAACCCTGATCTCAGCTGCATGAAAAAATAACTATAGAGGCATGTGCGCATATTGTAGGCCTGATGGTTTTACTACCACATGGCCAACTGCTGAAATCGTTACAGATTGCTGATTTACTGTTAGATAAGCAAAATTCACATTCAGTGGATATTTCTTCATGGTAAGGATATTTGCACTGTCTGTTTATTTTCTATCCTTCATCACCATAATGTCTGTATATATTAAAAATATAGAACTGGGCTTTGCAGCATCTTAATAATATCGCCCCCTATTTGGGGAATAAGGATGCAAAGAAATTCAATAACATGCCGTTTGTATCATAAGGTGTCTGTGGCAGAATTGGGAAATCATCCTATGTATACTGTATCCCAGTCCACAGCCTTAGTGACAAAACTACTCCTTTCTCTCAAAACCTACTCCAGTGCAAATGCCAATTAACGATACACAGAAGCTAAAGAAACTTGTTCACCAGTCAGCTTCATGACAAAGCAAGTCAGTGTACTTAGGTAGGGACTAAGCTCTAACAGCTCTCTCCTTTGGGATTTAGACATGCCTGTTTACAGCTCTTGCTTTTTATTTCAGTTTTTCCAATTAAGCTTGGTTTCTTTAAAGGGACTGAGCCAGTCCCCACATACAAACTTGGTGGTTCTGCCTGATCACCACTTTCTGCCAGCTGCGGGTAACAGCTGGCAAAAGCCAGGCGTTGAAGTAGGTGTTTGCTGAATCCCAGCATTCGGAGATAGCCCTGTCAGTCCCGGGATGAATGAGAACAAAGAAACTATCCTAGAGTGCCAAGGATTTAGAAAGCCATTGTGTTATGCCAGAACTGTGGGGGTAATGGGGAGGAACGTTTCATATTGTATATTCTGGTTTAGATTACTCAGGCATGGAAAGCACGCAGTCTGCTGGATGCACACATTCCTAAATAATGTTACATATTTCTGATATTTCTGCCGTGCACACTATCTGAAGAATGCAGAGATACTTGCCTCTTCAGAATTGAATTGGAATTCCTATGGAAAGGAACATTTAGCTAAATATAAATCAACTCTCAAGCTGGCTAAGAAGAAAAGTGTCCTAAAATGTACTAGTACGTGTTTTGATTAGGAATGAAGGAACATTTTATTACTATACAACATATACAGACAATTCAAAACATATGCTCTGTACACAGTGTTTTGGGGCAAAGTTTCATCAGTAAAGCAAACTTAGTGACTTACTGAGGTGACTGACCAAAGGAAACCTGTATAGTTTTCATGTTGTGTCTAAGGAATAACTGAATATGGAAACCTTTCTTTTGCTAGCAAACAGGTATGACTGGTTGGTTGACTGACAGGATTAGGCTACTAATATAAAAATTTTTGCTCATGGGAAAACCAAGATTTTTAAGTAGTTATTTTCTGAGCATCCAGGGATGCACTGAGGAATCATGTAGGCTGGAAGGGACCATGCTTCATAATGTGATATGTCATTTGTGTGATATAGACCCAAAATATTTCTGGCCATAGAAATCATTCTGAAGTATCAGACCAACTTTGGTTTTGAAGATTATATACCTGAATTCCCACCTGAGAAATACAGATTTTGAGAACTCTGACTAGAAACTGAGAATCATTTTTAAGCTTTAAGTCTGGGTCATTTACCCACAATACAGAAGAAAGAAAAGAAAAATGCTCTTTCTAAGTAAGTGGGAGTGTTAAAAAGTCCTTAAAAGTTCATTTTTATGTTTTTAAAGTGATGAAAACCAATTTGCTAATCATTTTTACATCTGATAGAGCTTAATCCAGTTTATAGCTGGGAGAACTTGGCAAAGCAGAAGAGAACTCTAAAGGTCTCTTAGTCTCTGTTACATGTGAAATAATTGAGCGTAGCAGGGAAGTGAGTGCTATCCTAGAGACACAGTTTACCAATTCACTTCTTTAGCTTCAGTGGAGGCTGGATTATCCCCAACAGCTTGAGTTAAGAGAAACCAGAAAATTATACGGCACTAATATCGCATGCATTTCCACTGAAGTCATGGGGCAAGAAGTCTGGGTGCGGACTCTGACAGCTAGCTTTGTGGCTGTCTGAAATTCTCGCATAAAATCATGGGAAATTAGGTTTGCTTCTTTACTAACTCTGTTGCTAATTGTCATTTGTCCAGGGATAATGTTAAGGTAAAAAGGGCAAGAATGCACCTGACATCATTTCAGGGATTGATAGCAGGCTACCCCCCAAAATGGTGCTACTTTCCATCTAGGTACCAAGTATTAACAACTCTCTTAGAAATTGCCTCCATGACTCAATCCTGATCAGAGTCACCTTCACAGTAGATAATGACTTTGAGTAAAACCTTTTCTTTTCCATTGTCTTTAGCTAAGCAATGTTTCAAACCATTTTCTCATCTTCTGAAGCAAATAAGAGGTGTGGTTCAGATGTCAGATTGACATGAGGGCCGAATCAGACTTTACAGGGGTCTTACACATCATACATCTGAATCTATTCAATCATTAATCTAAAAACCTTTTAAAGTAAAATGTTGGACACAGTATTGGTAAACAGTAATAAACCTGAAGCAAAAGCAATAGCTAAAGATGGTTGGATTGGAGACAATTGCAGAGAACTGGTATGGATGATAAGGATGTTTCATATGCTATGCTACTTCCTGCAAGTAGTCAAAAGTGAATCATTTTTCTTATATGGTATTGTCCCTGCTACTTAATTACATTATCATATTTTACTTGTGTGGCTATTAAAATAGCCAAAAAATTACATTTTGAGTCACATTTTTATAGATTTCATGGACTTGGAGGAATGTTACAATTATGTTCTCTTACATCATCCTTTGCTGTAATAAATAGATATTGGAAATTCATTCCCAAAGTCTCAAACTTTCAATAAAATTTTAATTTGATGGGAGTGACTTATTTTTTTAGCTTACTGGAGAAGGTTCATTTTGGTTTATACTTCACAGCAGTCTTATTTTGATTAGTCATTTCAGTATAGATGTAAGGAGTTTGGTAGATGACAGAGCTTTATATTATACATGTGTAGCAACTCTGGTCTGTAGGGATTCTTGGTGCATCCGCTGCATTAAACAAGGATGCAGTCATTAGCATATTGAGAACATCATTCTGGCACATGCCAGTTAGCTGTCACACTCTTGCAGAGCCTACTGATAGCCCAGTGTAGATGTAGACTGGAGTATCATGACTTAATATCATCCCAATTATTTCTTTATTCTTCTCTCCAAATAAGTCAGGGAACATACTCTTTAATGTTAAACAGAACCTGAGGATGTTATTAACATTCTCATTTAAATTAAACAATAGACCATATGAAATATCAGTCACGCCCTTCTAAATGTTTATTAGCTCTCAACATTTGATTTTCTACCATATGTTGTACCATGAAAATAGGAGAAAGAGGAGCTTAGCTACCACTGTCTCTCCTACAGCCAGTACTCACTAGATTTTCCTACCAGCTGGCAAAATACATAGCTTTAAAGTTAGAAGAAGCAAAGGTAACAGGAAAAGTGACAAAGAACTGCCACCAGGTAGGTGTGGTAGACTAATCTATGCCTTATGCACATCGACAGGTTGCACTACACTACAAGCTGTGTAGTGAAGTGGCAACAAAATTGCTCAAATGCAAGTTTCAAATGTTAACCTACATTACAGGAATAGTTTATTGGCTCTGCCAGCTTCCATGTTCCCATTTCATGACTCTGAGTCTAAGCAGTGAGAAAGGGGTGGTATGTGTGGGATGCACTGGGACTAATCCATCCAACCCAAATTAGCCGCTGGGAGGTTCACACCTATACTGGACTCGGGCAGAATATGTGTGATTCATAAACAACTTGTGACGTTCCCTATGGAAACCGGCCACCACAGAGAATTAAAACCTTCTCCAGCAGGCTCTTTTTTGGTCTGATGCAAGAGAGGACAGTACTGTTTGGTGCTGAAAGTTAAGAAATGATCTCTCTGATATTACAATTCACAGCTTTATTTGTGTGCCTATTTTTGCTGAGGTTTTCACTGGTAAGGTCTGTCTTTAGACCTTCCAGGTTCCTGAGCCTAATAGCAGTCTGTGGGAGTGAAGCATTACCCACAGTAGGGAAAGACCAGGTCTTGGAGCATTAAGCCAACCATGAAAACACAAGCCCACACAGCAAGATGCATCCAGTGGTGCTGAGGAAGCTGGACCAGGAAACGGTCTGGATTTTATGCTAATAGTGGATTGTGGTGGAACCTGAACATGATGTGAAATGGGATATTGTAAGAATGTAAGATTCATGAAGTTTAGATGGAGACTCAATAGGAGGCTCCATAACATGTTTGCCAAGACGTGGGACATCCAAGTTGCTTCTCTTCCTCTACAGTGAAAAGTAACTCGGCTTCCCTGTTTGGTGCCTTGACTCATAGGTCAAGCAAACTGCAAATTTCTTTGGCTATGTTTTTCAAGAATGAGCTGCTTTGAGTTAGAGGCCTTGCCTCAGGAGAGAACCTTGGGCTCTGTCTCAAGGGAATAACATGAAATCATGGGTAATGAAGTAAGCCTCAAAGGAGGAGAGAATTCAGATATAAACATGTATTTAGCTTTTCCCAACATCTGGCTCTGGATGTCTCCTCAATGAACACATGAGAAAACTGAATTGTTTCATGGAGTCCTCTAATCCAACCTGCTGTTTTAGAATATAAATTCTGCTCCATGGGTTGTTGCTGCAATATGATACTGATGCCTTTTGGTTTGCAGGTGGCCAGAGTAGATGATCTGGCAGTCCTTCAGCAATTCATAGTATATGATGTATATATTGTATCCCATTACAGGCTTTTTCTCTCTGTAAATTGCCCATAAATCAGTCAAGATAGTTATTAATTTGCTTGCTATGCATGGTTGCTCAAGGGATTGTATTTATAACCATTCTTTGGACTGCAGGTATTTGGCAGCTACTACTGTAAGAGTTCATTTGATGATCAACATTAAGTATTTGATTGGTGAAAATGATTGCTTAAATACCACAGAAAAGCTTTTACTGCAACTGAATGAGAGAAACAGTTTAACATGAGTGTTGAATCAAAAGATTGATAGGGATTCCTCTCTTGGAGAGAAGGGTGGGCCTGTCTGGAATATGCAAGCCAAGGATTTGAGGGATCAATCACAATAAATCTGTTATTATCCCAAATAGTTTACTATATTTATGCTACTTTCAATCAAAAAACAGTAATAAGCTAAGTGCATTACTCTGACATCGATTTTGTTGTCAGCATATCTATTTATGTACAAGTTGATAAACATAGAAGGTTGAACAGATGGATGTCATTCACACTGAAATATATATACTGAGGGTGGAATCATTTGTCTTAGCTTAGACATCTGAATTTCCCTTTATGGCCAGTGGAGAAAAATAGGCATCTCTAGAAGGTGAGTCCTCCTCCTATGAGAGACTTCTTCAGATAGGTCATGTAAATAAGTTTTTGTATTTTCATTTTATCTTAAGTTGACTTAAAGGGGTAGCCAACGTTAAAGCTTCCTCACAGAAGCACATGATGGCAAATCAAACAACTGAACATGTTAAGAAGTGGCCAGCTTTCCATCATACTACCAATTCAAGCTTCTCCATTCAAGCTGAACATCCCAACCTTTCTGTTGGCATTTCAGATATCAAGTGAGGAGGAAATGTGGTCCAATGATCAGTGGTATCCAGGAAATGTGGCAATTTCTGATATGTTATGAGGTCATGGGGTCCATGCCAGAAGCCCAAGTGCACCTAAGGTGTTTGTCACACTGGGACAAGATGATATTTCTATACGTTCCTTTTTATAAAGACATGTGATTTGCAAACATTTGGGGTCTGATTGAAGACAAGGGAAGTAGATGGGCCAGAAGGCCACTGAAGTAAGGTCCTGCAGTTGTACAAACCAAAAGAGTAGCAGAGGGAGACAAGCAAATGTTATAGATGACATTTCCATCACTGGCTTTCCCAGTTCTATCCTGTCAAACTTACCCTGTAAGCCTTCATTTTCATGGGTTTGAATGTAAATGATAATATTAAAACGGAATAGCTCATAAAAAGTCATTTGAAAGGACAAGTTTCAGCACTAATCTTTTACTTGACCAGCTAGCATGGTCAAGCTACTGTCTTCAGGGTTACTTTCTTGCCCTCATTTCTGAAATAGAAACAGGAACCTTAGCAACCAAATAAAACCTGGAAGTAATGCTTACAGTTTAATTAGGTGTTTATGATGTCATGTCTGTAAGAAAACATTGTTAAAACCTTTCCAGTAAAAGCGATGTAAGTGGAGGGGTGGGAAAGAGAGAGATGTTAATTGCCAGGGAGAAGAGAGATGAATTTCGTTTGCAACATGTTGTTATGGAGGCACGCACAAATCCAACAGGTGTTAAAACTCAGATTTATTCTTCAGTAAAAAGTTAGTTAGAACTCCGATAACATTTGTAAACCACAGGCATAATGCTGTAAGGGGAATTAGTACTACACAGCTGACAAGATTTGTTAAGGTTTAGAAATGATGACTCAAAATGAGCATATGGCTCAAGTAAAAGATGAGGGCTCTCAACCTGCAGGAGTTACCTAGGGCAGCATCCCCACCCAAGGGGAGAATCCCCAACTGCAAACCCACTGCTCCAGGGAGGACTGATTTCTCTCAAAATGTACTCCGGCAGGACCTCGTTTATACCCTTGTTAAATCTGAACTGTGGGCATTTTAATCCTTATTGGCCAAAAGGTCACTTCAGTGTACCTGGAGCATCTCAATTAGTCAGTTTAATTTTCAACCTGCGGCCTCTGGGGTTTGGGGTTTTTTTTCCTCTCCTCCCTGCCTGGAGAAGTTTTGTTTCTTGTCAGGAGGGGTGTACTGCCACACATGCAGAACACAGAAGTGGGTGGAGAGAAAGGGTCTTCTATCAAAGTTAATGTGTTTTGCTATTCAGTAGACTTGTGGATTTTATTCCCCCCATTTTATTTTTATTCCCCACATTTTATTCCTGCACATTTGTGAGCTCGCAGCCCAGAAAGCTAACTGTATCCTGGACTGCGTAAAAAGAAATGTAGCTATCAGGTCGAGGGAGGTGATTCTGCGCCCCCTGTTCTGCTCTGGTGAGACCCCACCTGCAACACTGTGTTCAGCTCTGGAGTCCTCAGCAAAGGAAAGACATGGACCTGTTGGTGTGGGTCCAGAGGATGGCCACAAAAATGATCAGAGGGATGGAACACCTCTCCTATGCCTGAGAGAGTTGGGGTTGTTCAGCCTGGAGAAGAGAAGGTTCTGGGGAGACTTTATTGTGGCCTTTCAGTACTTAAAGGGGGCTTATAAGAAAGATGAGAGAGACTTTTTAATAGGGCCTGAAACGATAGGACAAAGCATAATGGTTTTCAACTAAAAAAGGCTAGATTTAGACTAGATATAAGGAAGAAATTTTTTACGATGAGGTTGTTGAAACCCTGGAACATGTTGCCCAGAGAGGTGGTAGATGCCCCATGTTCAAGGCCAGGTTGGACGGGGCTCTGAGCAACCTGATCTAGTTGAAGATGTCCCTGTTCATTGCAAGTGAGTTGGACTAGATGACCTTTAAAGGACCCTTCCAACCCAAACCATTCTGTGATTCTATGATTAGTTTTTAGAAGGTGTTTTTTACTCCCCTTTAAGGACTAGAGGTGAGAGACCTGAGATGGAGTAGTGGAAACTGTTCCCTTTCTGATAGCTGAGTGGCTTTGCCTTTTATCAGTCCTTTCTGTAAGATCATTCTGATGTATTGTGGTTATTTAGTTTCACTTTCATCATTACTGTGAGGGTTTTTCAGTGCATAATAAGAGCAAAGTGCAAGCATAAGATCCAGAGATAATTTTGTTGGGTTTTTTAAGTGCTTAAGCATGTGCTGAACTCTATGTATTATATATCTACCTTTTCCATTAAATTATTTTGAGTTTTGAAATCAGCTCAGCATGTCAGTAAGTCAAAAGAATCAGAATGTGAGATTCAGCAGTAGATCTAAAACCAAATTTGCAAGTGATAACTGAAAGCTTTCAAGCCTAGCATTTTAAAATCTTGCTAACATGGCAACCCTTGCTGTAAAATCCAGCCAACAGTACTTTGTTGTACTAGGTTAAAATATATCTTCCAGAACATTCCTTAAGGCCCTACATAGACAGTCCAAAACTTGCCTTGACATTTAAAACGTGTGTGGTGGGTTGACTCTGGCTGGAGGCCAGGTGCCAACCAAAGCCATTCTATCACTCCCCTCCTCAGCTGGACAGGGGAGAGGAAATATAACAAAAGGCTCATGAGTTGAAATAAGGACAGGGAGACATCACTCACTAATTACCATCACAGGCAAAAATGACTCAACTTGGGGAAAATTAACTTAATTTATTGCCAATCAAACAGAGTAGGGTAATAAGAAATAAACCCAAATCTTAAAAACACCTTCCCCCCCCACTTCTTCCCAGGCACAGCCTCACTCCCCAATTCTCTACCTCCTCCCCCTCGGCGGTGCAGGGGGATGGGGAAAGGGGGTTATGGTCAGTTCGTCACACGTTTTCTCTGACACTCCTCCCTCCTCAGGGGCAGGACTCCTCACACTCTTCTCCTGCTCCAGCGTGAGGTCCCTCCCACAGGAGACAGTCCTCCATGAACTTCTCCAACGTGAGTCCTTCCCATGGGCTGCAGTCCTTCAGGCACAGACTGCTCCAGCATGGGTATCCTGCGAGGTCACAAGTCCTGCCAGAAAACCTGCTCCAGCGTGGGCTCCTCTCTCCACGGGGCCACAGGTCCTGCCAGGAGCCTGCTCCAGCGTGGGCTTCCCATGGGGTCACAGCCTCCTTTGGGCATCCCCCTGCTCCAGCGTGGGGTCCTCCCCAGGCTGCAGGTGGATATCTGCTCCACTGTGGACCTCCATGGGCTGCAGGGGGACAGCCTGCCTCACCATGGTCTTCCCCATGGGCTGCAGGGGAATCTCTGCTCCGGCGCCTGGAGCACCTCCTCCCCCTCCTTCTTCACTGACCTGGTGACATTCTCACTCCTCTCCTCTGACTGATGTTGCACAGCAGTTTTTTCCCCTTCTTAAATCTGTTCTCCCAGAGGCGCTACCACCATCGCTGGTGGGCTCAGCCTTGGCAAGCGGTGGGTCTGTCTTGGAGCCGGCTGGCATTGGATCTGTCAGACATGGGGGAAGCTTCCAGCAGCTGCTCACAGAAGCCACCCTTGTGGCCCCCTTGCCACCAAAACCTTACCACGCAAACCCAATACAATGTGTTACAAAATCTTTTCATATTTTATATATTTCAAAATGTCTTTACTTTTCTAATTACTCATACCACTCACATTGAAAGTCCAGTGTTTTCAAAGGCTTTTCTAAATTGCAATATTAGATATGCAATCAGAGAAGCACTTCAGGCAAAGTGATGAATTTCAAACTTTGAATAACAAATCTGTTACTAAAAAACCCTGTGAGCAGTGTAAGCCTGTCTGCATGCCTTTTTCATGCAGAAATTAGTGGTAAGCATATCCAGGTTACCAAGGATTAGTGCCAAGGACTGACAAAAAATAAAAAAAATAAATAAATTAGGTATTTCTCAAAACAGTACATAGTGTGAACCTAAATCAGAAGGTCTTAAGGACACTATACTGCTTACACATTCTAAATGGAAAGCACAAATTAGATGGAAAATATTTTTCTTAGGGAGGGTTACATTTTATTCCAATTTTAAGGAAGACTTGGGTGATCTGAAATTTCTAGTGGGTGAGTTGCTGACATTGATAGAACAGCTGATGAAAATGTCAATTTTACATCAGAATTCTGAGAACATTTGAGACCTATTATTTTGGAGGCTTTTATACATTTATAGTGACATCAGATGGTGCTGAGAACATAGGCCCACTCTTGTCTTCTTGGCTACTTTTTTGAAAGCATGTATTTAAATTAATTTTAGAATTTCCATTGCTTTCAGTGGTACAGGATGAGGCAGTTAGGTTGAAGAAAATCAAGAGCAATTAAAAAATTCCCACTAAAGTAAAAAAGAATTGCGGGCAAATGGTCTATCACAGCAAGATTCCTTTGTAGAAATCTGTCTAAAATAGTACAGTGCATACATATGAAAAATAATTAAAAATTAATCTACTTCCACATAACAGGGAGTGAGCTAGAAGATAGGCATAGTCCAGAACTGAGTGATGCATAAATATCCTACCCCTTCTTTAGTACTGGGCAACGCTGCAGCACAGGGATAGGAAGGTCAAGGAAGTGACCAGCTAATCCTTTTTTACCAAGCTATTTAGTGCTTGGTCCCTACAAACAGACTGAGGTGGACAAGAAAAGTAAGGCAAACCCTTCACTCCTCAGTGTCCCGAAGTCTCAAGCGATGGCTAGGCAGTCAGTGCAGAAATGCTGTGAGGGCTGAGGGTAACTCCTTTCCACTGCCTCTGTCTGCCAACTCTCTGCTATTGCTCCCTTGCTGGAAGCTATCACTCCCACAGCAGGGTCAGTGGAAGGAATTGTCTCAGCTCTTTCAGCCAGATACAGAGTCAACTGCTTTATTTTACAGCGCCTTCAGAAGCAAGTTCAATTAAGGAAATGAATTTTTCACTGGTGGAGGAGAATTGCTCATAACTTCATCTGCAAAGGGCCTTGTCTCCAGCCGAGATGTGATTAAAAAAACCTGCTTAAAGTTCAGAGCACAGGCATAACATAAACCAATGTGGCTTTTTTCTGCAATGACTTTTGACCGTGGTCTTATTAGCAGCATGAGTCTCAGCAGGCATGCACTGCGAAACCCAGTATAAAATGGCAGCAAGAAAAATCCTAAAAATCAGAGTTATCTCTTCGTGACATTTCTAGCTAGCACCCTTTTGCAAATCATATTTCTTTTGGCTTTATGCCATTGAGAATCGAAATAATAAGGACAATTAATCTTTCAGAATATGTGAACCAAAAGGGGCACGTAATGTAATGAAAATATACTTCTTCCCCTGATTAATATACAAACGGGCATCAAATACTGCAGTGCTTTCACTAAGATTATTTCTTCAGTGATTAATTGTTTCTAGGCACATACTGGAAAGAATATGAATTGTAACCTGTTATTTATGATTTATGAACCATTACGAGTGTTCATGGTATTGTGCTACCAATACTCCTGATAATAAAGATATATAGCATAATGAATTCCTAACCTTTAAAATGATCATTCACAAGAAGACTCATGTCTAGAGTTTTAGTACTTGCATAAGGAGCCATTGAATTTTTCACCTATGAAGACTATACAGGAAGGAAAAAAAAAAAAGAGCAAACAAGCTGCTAGCAAAGACCCGTTGTGTGTAGGAATCACTGGAGTGATGAGTGTCACAGCTCCTCGCTCCAACAGTTTCATGGTTTGACAGGCCATTTTTTTATGCCTTTTTGGGTAGGTTTGGCTAATAGGCCAAATTGTTGCAACTGTTTTGTAGTAAAAACTTTCCCAGTCTTGGGGGATTTTAATTTTTTTTCTCATTTCTGTTTTTACAAGTCAAGTAATTTTTCTATCTTGCTGATCTGTAAAATAGGCATTATAATTTGTAAATTGCAGAAACTTTTTAATATTATTTCACTTGTACAGCATGTTGAAAACATAGATTTTTTTTTCTAGGCCGTGTTCGGTTTATTTCCAGAAAATCCCAGAATGCAAAAACCTCAATAAGGAACTGCTGCTAAAAAGACAGGGACTCAAAACATGGTATATTTAAGGGGGTGAGGAGGAGAATTCAGCTGTGCAGCCTCTAATAGAGAATTAAATTTTCTCAGATATTCCTTGAACACTGCAGGAGAGGAGTGCTTTTAATCCACCCACTAGTCTGTATGGGACCTAGAGACCTGCACTAACAAGTGCTGTTATTGTATTTTCAAAGCTCATGATAACATGTCTATTAAACAGGAAGATTTTCTTCTCAAGCAAAAGAGTGGAAGCTTGTAAAACTACTGACTTTGCCAGGTAATGAAATGGCTTCTCCAAACTTTATAAATGCAGCGACAAAAATATAACATGTAATAGGAAGTACCAAAACCCAATTTTTAGTGCCCCCTTAAGTTGCACTATATTTAACAGTTCACATCAATGGAAAATGTGAATGACTGTAAGTGGTATTAACATCAGAGTATGCCTAATTCATAATTACTTTGTGCACAGCAACAATTTACAAGCCCTCTATTCACTGGTAATTTGAAAAGAACTTTCAGATGGGATATTTGGTAAATTTCAATTAGAGTAGAAATGCCTCAGAGGGCCAGTTACATATTGTGGTATTTATGCAGACATCAAAGATTTAGTTGTTTAGACAAGGAAAACGAAGGCCATCTGACTATTCAGAGTATTTAGGAAGAGTTCTGTTTATTTCAGCCCAGAATTTTACCATAAATAGATGTCCCAGTTACAAAAAGTGTTACCCGTTCTGATAATCCAAACTTCTACATCGGTTGTGACCATAACTTGCAATCTTAAAATCTTCATTTTTCTTTTTTTTTTTTAATGTATGCTGCTGCATAGATAGCATAATACTGAAGAAAATCCTGCACTGTCAGTTTTGCTGTAGTTTTCAGGAAAAGAAATTCATAAGTATCATTGGAGTTCAGAGTAAGTTCAGATATTTTAAACCTTGGAAAATGGCTAGGCTTAGGTTTTTGCTAAACCATTTGATAATGATCTCAGTAATCCATTTTCTAAACCATGTAGATGAGTTGCATTTGAATTTGACTCTCCATGCTTGCAATGCTTTTTCCAATTCGCTTTTGCTCCTAAACTAATCCCAGCATTTGTCAGAAGAGGCAGCAGACTGACTTGGGTTTATCACTAAATAAACTGCTAAAGTAATAAGCTGTTAAATCAATGAACTTTTTAAAAAAAAAACAGGAAAGCTAAGTAAAAAGTTAGTCAGCTACTAATCTGTTAGGTGTTAATTACTGGTATACAAAATTGCATTAAAAATTGAGCACTTCCATTGCAGTGTTTTCTGGCATAAACCCATGTTTTGCCTTTATTACAGGTCACATGCTTTCATCACCAGCTTGGCTGAGTAAGGTAAAAGATGGATCATTACTGCTTGTACAGTGGCCATCTGATCTTAAATACTTAAAACTCAAGGGAAATATAATCTGAACAGTGAAGTAATCAAACCTTAGTCCTTCACAGCCTCTTGTTCTATCCTTGTGATTGCATGTTAAAAACGTCTGTGTGCCTGCTTTTATAAGGCTGCTTTTATAAGGAAGGCCTTCTTTCATAACTAATTTGAGCATGTGTGACTTCAGTTGCATCTTTATAAAAATACTAACATAGAAAGGGACTAATAAAATAGGCCAAATCCTGTTCTACACTAAGGGCAGGAGCTGTGAATAGCATGATCTGTGATGTGCAGGCATTTTGGACCCTATAAATGCTGAGGAATGTATTTCTTTGTTCTCAGTAACCAATACATTTATCTATGTCTTCTTTTCAGTGTGATGAAGTGGAACTTGGTTATCTTTGGCTCTACTTCTGTATATACAGCCAAGAATAGAGAATATACCTGTAAAGAGTTCAGCACGGTGTAGAACTTTACACTTTGCCCTCTTTTTCTTTTTCTCTTACTATTCCCTGGAATCCAAGGATGGCTTCTCGAGAGGACTGGCCAATAACTCAGCAAGCCATTCTTAGGTGTCCCATTGGACTCCCTCTGCACACTGCTGTGCACCCTTGCTACTCACTTCCACCAGCAGCCACTGCAGAGCCAGGAGACAATTTGCATTTTTTCGTTTCCCCTCAGCACTGCTTCTAAAGAGATGAGACACCTGGTATGAGGTGGGAGGTAATGCTCCCTAAAGCATTAATGCTCTACTTTTAAAATTTCTTATCTGGCTATAAATCAGAGAGAGTAAGCTACTTCCAGTGTCATCAGCCACTTTTATATCTGAGATGGTGAAAAGCAGAACTCATCACACAGCCAACTTCTCAGGTTCCAAAACCTTTATTTGGGTAATTTCTAATGTGCTGTTGAAACACATCTGTCATCAGTACTTCACTACCATTATTTTATCTGCTCTCTGTCTGTGGTTTCTTGGAATGAATACTGTTCTTTGTGGGAGGTTAAAATAAAGCAACTGTTTTTATCTTTTCAGGTAAAAAATATGTTGTATCTTACCTAACCAACACTGGGTTTTACAGTAGCTCTGTTTCCTATTCTTTTCCTTTGTAGTTTATGCAGTCCCTGAACTTTCCCACCATTTGCTCCATTCTCTGTAACCCCTCAAACCCATTATTTTATGACACTATTAGCATCATGTTCAGACGCTTCAGATGTGTTCAGACACAAAGTCTTGCAGTAAGAAGAGAGCCAGTCTTCTGATTGCTGCATTGGTACCATTTTTCAAGTGCAGGCTAGTCACTAAATAGGTTTTGAATCCTGGAGACCAACAATATTGTTCTAGTCAGATGAGAAATTCACTCTTCTTCAAAATCGGAGTACAGGAGATGTTACCCTTGTTTCTGTCTAGCTCCATTGACTCTGTCTCTGCCAATGTTAGCCCCCCCTGCCCTCCATCCTGCAGAGCAAGAGAAATCAATAGGATCTTCCATTAAGTTTAACAATTTTGTTTCAGAAGCAGGAGAGTTATCTCCTTTTTTCCTGGAAGTCTGATAGGTAGAACTTCTCCTGCAGAAGGGAGGAGATGGAAACCCATCCTTAGCAGTGCTGAGAGACATTGGTGGTTGGTAGAAACACAGGACATGAGAAAAAAGAAAATCACTGGGAAGGTAATTAAGCAGGATATCCACAGAGGTTGTGCAGCGTGACTGCACAAAGCTCTTAAGTAACCTGGCCTAACTTTGGTGTTGGCCCAGCTTTGAAAAGGGGATTGGACTAGGTGGCTTTGGAGATCCCTTCTTGGCACGGTGCTATGCAATCATGCTTTGTATGTTCCAGCAGGGTACCTGTACCACCGGGCCATGGGTATCCTTAGCTAAAACACTCTGTCTGTGCAGGAGGGTGAGCATTCTTCCCACTGTGCCAGTCAGAGTCACCCAGCAGCCCTACCAAGTCTTCCAGTTCTGTCTCTGCAGTGGCTCAGCTTGAAAAGGCAAGGTGGGATTTTTCAAGGGTATCTGCTAATTCAGTAGTCAGGACACCTTCTGAGGTAAGGTTTAACCTTGTCTTTCCCATTTGATCTGCTATTGCAAAAGAGCAGATGATTGGCACCATTTCCATTAAAGATCCCCTGTTAGCCTGTGAAAGCTAAGTAAGTAAAGCATTTGGGGAACTTTTGGGCTAAGTGTATAAACACTGAGTGGACAAAGGAAAAACTAGAGATGTCATCTACCTGGACTTCTGTAAGGCCTTTGATACAGGCCCCCACAAAATGCTTACCTCTAAATTGGAGACATATGGGTTTGATGGATGGACTGTTAGATGGATAAGGTATTGGCTGGATGGCTGCATCCAAAGAGTTACAGGCAAGGCTCAATGTCCAAGTGGAAACCAGTAACAGGTGGTGTCTCTGAAGAGTCTGTACTAAGAAAAATGTTAATTAATAACTTAATCAATGACACAGACAGTGGGATTGAGTGCACACTCAACAAGTTTGTGGATCACATCAAGCTGAGTGGTGCTGTCAACATGCTGGAGGGAAGAGATGCCATCCCGAAGGACCTTGACAGGCTTGAGAGTTGGGCCCATGCGAACCTCATAAAGTTCAACAAGGCCAAGTGCAAGGTCCTGCACATGGGTCAGGGCAATGCCAAGCATGAATATGGGCTGGGTGATGAGTGGGTTGAGGGCAGCTCTGAGGAGAAGGACTTGGGGGTATTTGTTGATGAGTAGCTCAATATGACCTGGCAATATGCACTTGCAGTCCAGAAAGCCAGCAGTATCCTGGGCTGATCAAAAGAAGTGTGGCCAGCAGGTCAAGGGAGGTGATTCTCCCCCCTCTGCTCTGCTGTCATGAGACCTCACCTGCAGTACTGCATTCAGCTTTGGGGCTCCCAACATGAGAAGGACATGGACCTGTTGGAGCGAGTCCAGAGGAGGGCCACAAAGATGATCAGGGGGCTGGAACACCTCTACTGTGAAAACAAGCTGAAAGAGTAGGGGTTGTTCAGCCTGGAGGAGAGAAGGCTCCAGGGAGATCTTATTGCGGCATTTCATTACTTAAAGGGGGCTTATAAGAAAGATGGGGAGCCATTGGACATAAGGAAGAAATTTTTTGCGATGAGGGTGATTAGACACGAACAGGTTGCCCACAAAGATGTGGATGTCCCATCATCGGAAGTGTTCAAGGTCAGGCAGGATGTGGCTTTGAGCATTGTGATCTAGTGAAAAATGCCCATGGCAGGGGGATTAGACTAGATGATCTGTAAAGGTCCCACATGATCAAGTGGGCCTGGAAAGAGCCATCAGATCAGTTAGAGACAGGGATAGTCCCAAAGCCTGCAAGATTCAAGCAAGCTCATGATATTCTATAACATTAGGTAGCATAGAATCAAAAAGTGTTACAAGCAGAAAACACATGGATGTATCTCATTTTGTATACCCTGTGATTTGTATTTGAAACACCCTGGAGTAGAAAATAAACATGCCTGTACACAAATGAAACACATTTTGGAAAATTCCTGAGTTTTACCGAAATGTGTTGTTGATTCCTCTTGTCCTACACATAAAGCCATGTCATATAAGACATTTATTTTCCCATTACTATACAGCTAATGAGACATTGGATCTATTTTGGAGCCACATATTAAGTTTGTTTAGTGTAATGTCAGGCTGCTTATATATAGAGCAATTGAGAATAGTTTGACATGAACACGAGATATTTCTGGTCAGTAAGGAATCAAAACAATATTCATAAAGAAAGATATCTGTGAAATATGGGAAAAGAAGCAATGCAAATGCAAATGCAAATGAAAAACATGACAACACAAAAAACCTGGGATAAAATAAATCCATCTACCATCCAGACCAGTGAGTGCCTTTCTGTAACAGGGTCCATTCCACCCCACATGTCATTTCATTAAAAGAACTAAAATCTTCCTTATTTTTTGTTTACAAATGTTCTCGGAACTTCAGGATTTCTCTCAGATTCCTTGGGAAAAATTGGTTGTTCATTTCTATGAACATATTAGCAAACAAAACAATCAGAGGAACAGACTGTTCACTGGCACACAGACATTTGCATTGAAGAGTTCATAGCTTGGTTTGGTCCAACCCAGTCAAGTCTTTCATGTCTGACTACATTGAGGGGTTTAGCGTGGGCTATGGGTTGTTTTCTAGCAGGTAGTTTAGGTGTAGATATCCTGTTTCAGCAGGTAAGAAAGCTCAACTGTCCAGATGGAAGAGAGCCAGGTTATACCAGTTGGCTTCAGGGCAGATAGTGGCCCCTAAAACATGCTATTTACTTGTGTGTGTGTGTGTGTGCATGCTGTAGGGTTGGAGGCACTAAGGAGGGTTTGACTCCTGGCTCATCATTTGGCTCATCAGGAGGGATCTGGAAATCCTGAGAAAGCCAGTTGCTACTTTTGGTATTACCCTGTTTGAAGATGCAGAACTGGACCCCAGGCTGGCTTCTGAAACTTGGGCTTAGGCACTCACAGGTTGCTGAGCTACCCAAACTGCCCCAAAGTTAGGTTCTCTGAGCTGCTTCCTAACTGTCCAGTGAAGCGTGAGGCTGCTTTAGCACTGTCTCCTGATTTCACTGCAGAACTGAGGCTCTAGCAGGCTGGTTTTTGGTGGCAGTTGTGATGGGTTTTTTTGATTTATAATCTTGTTGGGTTTGGGGTTTTTTTAATATGGGTGTCAGCTCTAATTTCTGTGAATGGAAGTTGGGTTGGTTTTCAGCCAGCTTGAATGCTGGTGAATTGTAATTAGCCACACATGTGTTACACAGTACAGATTTTCTTCTTCAGCTGTCACTCCAGACTAGCTGATAAGTATATTTATTTTCTCAAAAGTCACATTAAGCAGACACTTCAAAATAATAATTTGAAATGTGTTGTTTCTATGACTACTGCTTCCAGAATAAATGTTTGTTAAGATCAGGGGTTAAACAATGAAAAGAATATAGAGGAATGCAGTTCCGTGTGGTCCAGGAACCTGTACTTCTCCATAATTCTTCTTTCTCTTTGGCTGGTGCAGTGGGAGTTCCCCCTTCATAAATATACCATTTCCCAGAAAAGGAATGAGAAAGAGGGAGAATTGCAGCCAAAATGAACTCAGTTTTTTTTAAACTAAATATTTCTGGAAAATATTTTGTGGTATTTCCTTAGCCCTATTAAATCATCCAAACCATTTTATTGACACTGAAATTTATCCATATAATCATTATAGACTTCAACAGAACTACTCTCAATTGTTACAGCTGAGGATCAAGATTAGGGACTTAACATTAACGTGCCAGCAAGTGTACTATCAGATGCTCTCAGCAATACTGTATTAGAGGTTCAAAACACAATGAAAAAAGCTGTAGGTTGATAATCGGTCTATATTGTCCCTTTGTTTCTTTTACCTCCACTAGTCTTTGTCCATAGCCATTATGCCACATGTACAGCCCTCTGTCCTTGGTATTTATTCATGTTACTGTCATGTTCTCATTTACTTAGTGTAACTATTCTGCTGTTTTGCTCTTCCCTTTGAAATTCACTCCTTCCTGACACCTAAATATATTTTCATGTACTTTTCTCTGGACTGTTTCCCTCTATATCCTTCTTGAACAGCAAGGAAAACACCATAGGTGAAGAGAAGGACAATGATTTAATGCTTTCAAAACGCACTCCACTCAGAGAAGGGATTACAACACTGACACTTAGCTTTGATTTTTTTTTCTAGACCAAGGAACAGAGAAAGGTGTCACTGGGAACTGCACAGCACCAGCAAGATTCTTGGATGGGTGAAGACTATGACAATTTACCAGAAATAAGTAGATTGCAGCTCCCAGCTCCGTTGGTGCATCCACACCCCAGATAGGATTTGGGTGAGCAATCACAAGAAATGCCCTTTCCTAAAGGCAGTGTCACAATTAATACAGAGATTTCTTTACAGATCAGGCCTGAAAATCATCAAAGTCAGTAGGAATGTGTCAGGGTCTTCAGTGGTATTTGAATCAGGCCCTGAGTTACTCCTGAATATACCCATTTGATGGCATTATAAGGAAAGATAAAGATAAATGCTAAACTAGTTTAAAATTGCTATTTCCTATGTTACATGGATATAAGTTAAGTGTCACAGATAACCTCAGATTCTTTCAAGTTTGAGCTGACTAATACCACAACAAGGTTTAAGACTGGGATAAATATAGTGGTCTTCCAGCTAGTTCAGGATAGGTATACCATACCCACTGAAGAAAATGAGGAAATTTTTCCAGGAGAGGCAGATAAGTGGCATATGCTTGACTTTGATACGTATTCAAACATAGAAAAGAACAAAAAATGAAATTTCTCTCCCATTTTTTATGTTATTATTTTAGTAAGCATGAAAAGGGATCCCACTGGGAACATGATTAACGCCCAGCAGAGAGGTAAAAACAGATACCTTCTACTATTGTAGAAACTGCCAGGGACAGGCTTTTTTATTGTAAAGCAGCTAGGAATCCAGACCTATTTTAACTAAAGAGAATGTGAAATATATCTAAGCAGAAGACAAACTCAACATGACTAATAAAGGGTCTACCTACCCCTACCTATGTATTTTTCAGTGTATAGATTATTTGGGCTAAAGACTCAATATGACAGAGGTGGGTAAGAAAAGACAAAAAGAAAGTCTGGCTGTGGAAAACTCTTTCATTCCTTTGCAAGTTGGATAGTTGAGTATTGTGCTTCCTCTGATCTTGGATTCAAAGATTTTTTCATAGGTGTCTGGAAATAATAATGGGGAAATTCTATGTTGATATTGCCTTTTTGTAGGTTTCTTTTACAATATTTTGACTAATATCCGGACATGCTACATGTTAGACTTTTTATTATTTAAGAAACAAGAACTCTGTACTTTTAGCAGCAAAAAACCTTTTGTACTTCGAAGCCAACTCTACATGTTTTCTAGGTAGTTGCAGTTTTTTGGCTGCTATTATTTTCGTCCAGTGCACCCTTAGGAGCAAAGTTAGGATATTAAACTTCTTCATGATGAACAAACTGTTTTGTTAGTTTGTAAACTTCCTGGAGAATGTGTGTGTTTAAAGCCCTAAAATAGCGCAAGTAGCAGACTTGCTCTTTCACTTGAAGTTATGTGTTGGTTTGATAGCATACAGTTGATGTTATGTAACCTGTAATATAAGTGCCAATTCATAAAAAAAACCCAACAGTAAAGATAGCACATGTATACACGTACAAGCATTATGAAGCCACCTATATTCAATATGTAACATTTCAAAACAACTCACAAAATCATGTTAGGATCAGACACTCTTTACTAGCAACTGGGAGAATAATAACATAATAGAAGACTTGGTATTCATTGTGAAAAAAAACCAAAAGCATTTTCCTTGTTCAACATTTTATCATCCCCAGCCTAAGGAAGAGAGTATTCAACAGGAGTAATAGATCCAGCAGTATTTCTGGCAAGTCATTTCACTGTTCTGCACTGGGCTTTCCTCACCAATGAAATAAAGACTTTGTCTCTGAAGCACTTTGTGGTCAATGCAGTTGGCAAGTGTAATCTTCAGAAAGATTTAGTATCAATTTCTAATAAAAATTGTTACATAATGTTACCATTATCTTTTCATGTTAATATTCAGCACTGCTGTTATATGAAATCAAAAGGCAAATTATATAGCCCTAACTCCCACTGCAAAGCAGCTAGTCGTGTGAGGAGTCCCATACCTCCCCAGTCTTCTTTCTGTTCACCAATTTCCTACCTCTCCTAGAGGAATGAAGAAAGTGGCTTTTGTAGTCATCTGTTCCTAAACTTCCCATAGGATCTGTAGAATTTAACCCTAAGATAAAGAGAGATGGTCTCTTATAGATTCATAAATTTTTAAGGCAATAAAACAGATCAAAGTTTTCTTCCTAGTGTTTCTATATTAAGACCATAAATTCTGTTTGAGCTAAACCTGCAGCTCTTAGAAAGTCAGTCTGTCTTTATTTAAACAGCCCATATAATGAAGAAACCCCTTTATTCCTAAATAAATCTCACAAGTCAGAGTCCCAATGTGGCAAGGACTCTTATTAAGGAGTAGGAAAGTTAAAGATTACTTAAGAAATAAAAATATGGGTAAGAGCTAATTGTAAAAATATTACAGTAGTGAAACTATCAAATTCTGTCTTCTGAGACAGGAGCAGAGTTGAAATCATCTGTTAATATCATCTGACCTAAAAAAAAGTCTTCATGTCAGAAATCTGAAAGGTTCTACACAATTTCATTACTTCACCCACTTCTGGTCAATCTATGTGTGACCTTTCTAATTTTTCTATCACACATCTCAGAAACTTTTCAGAACTTGAGATAGAGAGATAAAAATCTTGAGAAATTAATACAGGGTCACTGAGAAAAAATAGGATGAAATGCCAGCTTTCACCAGAATTCAAATCAACTGAAACTGCTCTGAGATTTTAAAATGTCTTTTTAATCTGCTTTGTCATTTTTGTTTGTCTTTCCTCTTCTGGGCTTTGGCCAGGTCATGAAGCAGATCAAGCATTTGTGGAACATAGTTTATGTTTATGACATATTTAATAAGGTGTAGTGAAGTGAATTATAATTATACGATTTGTCAAGTGAGCACTCGCAAAGTATGTTATGTTTGATTGTTATTTGAAGTCTTGCAATTTAGACCATATGTGACCTAATAAGAGGGATTTGAACATTAATATCCACTTACTGTAGCCTATTTCTAATTATTTTTGAGTTGTGTTGAAATGCTAAAGGACATCACCCCGCCCTTCAGAGACATTCATAAACTAGGAGGCATTATTTGCAAAAGAAAACACCTACCTTGCCAAAAAAAAGGAGATTCCACCTCTACCAACATCAGCTCTCCTTTTTAATATATTGATATTGAGAAGAATTTTCCAGAAAAGGAGTCACTAAGCACAAAGGTAGGTCCTTTGCAGAGACAAGTGTATGCCCCATGTCTATAGCAATGACATTCAAAAGCTAAGGGAAAAAAATATCCCCTAAAAATACTGTTGAGCAACAGTGTGCTTAGAGTGCCAAAGAATTAGATTTAGGACTATGGGTTTGCATAGATAGAGACATACACAAGAGACGAGTCCCATGACCATAGATGAACATATGCTCTGAAAGAGAGACCTTGTTCTCCAGTAAGACTTTTCTATCCTACCGCTGGTCTGAGCTGCTCTATCTTAAGCAGATCTCTAAGGT